>JARYGA010033317.1:0-32156 GCA_030545235.1 Helianthus tuberosus | reverse complement strand
ATTACGTACCAAATAAAGTAGGGTAGAGGCGTCGCATTTCCTCCTCGGACTCCCACGTAGTGTCTGAGCCTTTTCTATGGTCCTACTTGACCTTTACTTGATCAATTTGTTTATTTCGTAAATGTTTGACCTTTCGATCTAAAACCTCCACCGGTCTCACCGCATAATTCAGGCTATTATCCACTTCGATATCATCATAGTGAATACGAGCAGTTTCGTCTGCTAAACATTTTCAGAGATGTGACACGTGGAATGTGCTATGAATCCCACTCAACTCTTCCGGTAATTCGAGGTGATAAGCCACCTTGCCGACCCGTTCGATGATTCTGAATGGCCCAATAAATCTTGGGCTCAACTTCCCTCTTTTTCTGAACCGTATCACTCCTTTCCACGGCGATACTTTCAGCATTACTTTATCACCCACTTGAAATTCAATCGGCCTGTTTCGTTTATCCGCACACGATTTTTGTCGATCCTGAGCCATTTTTAGGTGAGTTCGGACCATGTCGATTTTCTCATTCGTAGTTCGGATTATATCAATAGGTGCTAGCCCTCGTGGACCCACTTCTCCCCAACATACTGGAGTTCGACATTTTCTGCCATATAACATTTCATACGTGGCCATCTTAATGCTCGCGTGATAGCTATTGTTATATGAAAATTCGACCAAGGGTAGATAGACATCCCAACTACCCCTGAAGTCAATAATGCAAGCCCGCAGCATATCTCCCAACGTTTGTATTGTTCTTTCACTCTGCCCATCCGTTTGTGGATGGTAAGCAGTGCTAATGAACAATTTAGTTCCCATTTGTTCTTGAAATTCACGCAAAAAATTCAAAGTAAACCGAGTATCTCTGTCTGACACAATGGATATCGGTACCCCATGACGTGCTATGATTTCATTGGTGTACACCTCCGACATCTTCTTGGATGTATAAGTCTCACGAATCGGAATGAAGTGAGCGCTTTTCGTCAATCTATCTACGACTACCCATATAGCATCAAACCCGCGGTTAGTTTTGGGCAATTTGGTCAACAAATCCATAGTGATTTGTTCCCATTTCCAAACCGGAATTTCCAACGGTTGAAGTTTACCGTATGGTTTTTGATGCTCCGCCTTGACTTGTAAACATGTCAAGCATTTTTCCACGTACTTCACCACATCTCTTTTCATTCCGGGCCACCAATAGTTTTGCTTCAAATCATTATACATTTTGGTCGCTCCCGGATGGATGGAATAATGGGACTTATGAGCTTCATCAAGTAGAAGCTTTTTAACTCCACATGTGTTAGGAACCCAAATTCTATTGAAACGCGTTTTCAAACCGTGGTTGCCTACTTCGAGATCTTTAACTTGGCCAACAATCCTTTCCTTTCTCCAGTTTTCCGTCTTTACTGCTTCATCTTGTGCTTCTCGAATTCGTTCGAGTAAGCCTGAGGTCACAATGAGTTGCAATGATCGTACTCGTATCGGGACATAATCTGTCTTTCTGCTTAAGGCATCCGCCACCACGTTTGCCCTTCCGGGGTGATAGTGTATTTCACAGTCAAAATCTTTCACCGTTTCTAGCCATCGCCTTTGTCGCATATTTAACTCCTTCTGATCGAAGAAGTATTTCAAGCTCTTGTGGTCGGTGAATATGGTGCACTTTACCCCATACAAGTAGTGCCTCCATATTTTTCATGCAAATACCACCGAAGCCAACTCGAGATCGTGCGTGGGATATTTCTTCTCGTGTATCTTCAATTGCCTCGAGGCATAAGCTATAACTTTGCCCCGTTGCATCAAAACGCATCCGAGCCCCGATAGTGAAGCATCCGAATAAACCACCATGTCTTCGACTCCGTCCGGCAATGTCAGTACCGGAGCTTGAGTTAACTTTTCTTTTAGCGTTTGAAACGCTCTTTCTTGATCGACACCCCAAATAAACTTTTCTTTCTTTCGGGTTAGCTTTGTTAGCGATGACGCAATCTTGGAGAAATCTTGAATGAACCTCCTGTAGTATCCCGCAAGCCCCAAAAAGCTTCTAATTTCCGAAGGGTTCTTCGGGGGATTCCATTTTGATAGGGCCTCGATCTTTGACGGATCCACAATACTCCGTCGGCACTTATGATGTGGCCGAGAAATTGTACCTCTCGTAACCAAAAGGCACACTTAGAGAATTTCGCATACAGCCTTTCTCGTCTAAGTGTCTCTAACACTTCTTGTAAGTGGTGTGCGTGTTCAGCTTCGCTTTTTGAATACACCAAAATATCATCAATAAACACGATGACCGACTTATCCAACATTGGCTTGCAAACCCGATTCATGAGGTCCATGAAAGCCGCGGGTGCATTTGTTAGCCCAAATGACATCATGAGGAATTCGTAATGTCCGTATCGCGTGCGGAAAGCCGTCTTCGGCACATTTTCTTCCTTGACCTTTAGTTGGTGATACCCTGATCTAAGGTCAATTTTTGAAAACCAGTTCGCACCTTGTAATTGGTCGAATAAATCATCTATCCTCAGAAGCGGGTATCGGTTCTTTACTGTGAGTTTGTTTAACTCCCGGTAATCTATACACATCCTCATCTTCCGTCTTTCTTTTTCATGAATAGTACCGGTGCGCCCCAAGGAGACACACTCGGCCTTATAAATCCCTTGTCAAGCAGGTCTTGAATTTGGGACATCAATTCTTGTAATTCCGATGGCGCGAGTCGGTACGGTGCTTTAGCTACGGGTTTTGCGCTCGGAATCAATTCGATCCCGAACTCTACCTCCCGTTCAGGCGGTATCCCCGGTAAATCCTCCGAAAACACGTCTTCATAGTCTCGTACTACCGGTACATCTTCAACCTTCCGTGATTCTTTCTCGGCCTCATTTGCGTATATCATGAATGCCTTGCATCCTCGCTTCATAAGCTTGTGAGCTTTCAACATTGAGCATACTATGGGGTTACCTCCTTTTTCGCCATAGATAATGACGTGTTTCCCGCTCGGAGATATTAATTTTATCTCTTTACGAAAACACACGACCTTCGCGTGGTGCTGAGATAGCCAATCCATCCCAACGACTACTTGAAATTCTCCCATTGACATCGGGATTAGGTCTATCAAGTATTCCTCATCGTCGATGCTTAATTTGCAGCCTCGACAAACATCACTAACTATAAAACTTTTGTTGTCCCCTATTTCAACTTCTAAGGGCACAAATAATTTCGTCAATACAAATGAAGGATGTCGAATAAATCCATGTGAAATAAAGGATTTATTCACACCCGTATCAAACAATACACGTGCTGGAATTGAGTTAATTGTGAATATACCTGAAACCACATCGGGTTCTGTTTTTGCTTCAGCCGCGGTAAGTTAGAAGGACCTAGCCTTTGCTTTGGGAGCTTCTGCCGGAGACTCTTTTGTGTCTCTCTTTCCGACCAACTCGGGGCATTCAGACTTTTTGTGGCCAGGTTGATAGCATTTGTAACAAACAGAAACTTTTCTGGGACATAGCGATGCAGTGTGCCCCGTCTTCCCACATACCGGACACGGCATGTCTTTGAAGCGGCACTCACCCTTGTGCCCCTTTCCACAAACTTTACAACTCGGTGACCCGCCTTTAGCTTCCACCTTCTTCCCCGATTCAGCAGTTCTAGCTTTCTTTGTAGGGCTTGGATTCACATCCTGTGCCCTTCGCTCACCCCTTTCAACTTGTTTCTTTAACTCGATTTCCCGCTCCCGGGCGGTGTTGATAATCTCCGTGAGGGTTTCGTATTTTGACGGAGTCATAAACTCCCGGTACTCGGCACTCAGCATGTTGTAATAGTAGTATATCTTTTGCTCTTCAGTGGTGACTAACTCGTCACAAAATCTCAGCTTATCCATGAAGATGCCCGTGATCTTATCAATTGTTTCACCCTTTTGTCTTAGCTGGATGAATTCTTCCTTGATCCTGTTAATAACCGCTTTGGGACTGTGGTGTTTAAGGAATGGTACCTTAAACTCGTCCCAAGTCATAACCCTCGCCGCTTCAGCTCCCATTTCCTTCTTTTTATTGTCCCACCAATCTTTGGCTTGATTTCTCAATTGACCCGTTCCGTAAGAAACAAAGTCACCTACGTCAAAGTGGGTTCGTTCAAACACTCCTTCGACATCACTTATCCATCTTTGACAAATTATCTGGTCAACCTCCCCGTTATAGATTGGCGGTTTACACGCCATGAATTCTTTATACGAACATCCTTTGCGTTCTCCCGTTTTATCCTTTATAAGGTTGACACTATCCTCCAACCTTTTAACTCGCTCTTCGACAAGCGACAACACTGTGCTTTGAATTTTGTCTATAAACCCGGATAGACTACTCTCAATTGCCTTCCCTACTTCTTCGGCAATTATCTTTTTCATTTGTTCGGTGCTTGTTTGCACCGGATTATCGTCGTTTCCATCAGACATCTTGAAACTGAAATGTTTACATTTAAACGTTAAACATTTCATTCATAACATTGCTTCATTTGTTTCGGTTTAGCCAAGTTCTCAACTTGCTTTAACCGTTCACGTTTAATGCACTTTCCGGGTTTGAGTGTGTTAACACGCTCTTCCCATGCACACCAATTCCTTTCTCATTCTTACATAAGACATAATTTGTTAACATAATAAGTTAATTCTTACCGGACGATCGATCGAGCTTGAACCGAACACTTTGTTGACAACCTTAAGCTCTGATTACCAACTTGTAACATCCTTCTAGTTTTACTTGAATTTAATAATAGTTTATACCATTTTTAATAAAAGATGCTAATTAACATAGATTTCATAAGAGAAGTTCATAAGTAGCAATAACCTTAGTCAACTAACGACTAAGTTAAAACATTTCAAAAGTTGTTTAACAATTGTTTACAACCCATAAACATAGTCTATTAAAGATTTAAAACATTGCGGAAGCTTGTAAGTAGTGTTCGGTTCTTCAAAATCTAGCTCGATCATCTTCCGGTTACTTTCCAACATCACCTAAGATCAAAACCATAACAAATGTTAGTTTTGATCAAGTTAAAATGGATACAAACAAGTTCCAGGGGTCAACAACCAAGAAAATAAAAAAAAATTCCGGAAGGGGGCGTCGCGTGACGCCAAGGCCCCTCACGTCACGCCTAGCCCCTATTTTCTCAGAATGTT
The DNA here is from genome assembly GCA_030545235.1 of Helianthus tuberosus. Taxonomy (NCBI): domain Eukaryota; kingdom Viridiplantae; phylum Streptophyta; class Magnoliopsida; order Asterales; family Asteraceae; genus Helianthus; species Helianthus tuberosus. The sequence goes on along the minus strand of JARYGA010033317.1, from coordinate 27,009 downwards.
TATTTCTTTGATGCTGCAGATTCCCAGCTCAAAATTTAATCAAGTTCCAACTTAATTTGGCCATAACTTTTGACTCGTAAGTCTGTTTTAGGTGATTCTTTTTCCTAAGCGTCTGTAAATTCATTACCGACATGCCTATTACAAATTTCATACCGAAAAATTTGTTTACGGACCGAAAGACTATATATCCATATGCAAATATTCGACCCATTCTAACTTAGCCATTTTACTACCATTTAACTAGTAAACCTAAGGCGCTTATTACCCAAACTCCGGGGCTTATTATCACTGGCACTTCATTACCAAACCTATGGCTTCGTGCTCTTGTGACCATTTCCGCCACTTCTTTCTACTTACAATATTAATACTACAAAGTATCATTATTTGACCCGTTTGGTCCATCCACGGAAAATCCTCCATTTTGATGACTACCAAATGACTACAAACCAATTCTTAACCTACGGATTTAAGTAACGTACATGATCGCTACAACCAACACAATTTTTATCAACAACGCATAGGTTAACAAGAATTCATCAAATGTAACGGATCAAGTTACATACCTTCAAAGTAGGCCTTTCAAACATGGTTCGCCACCCGCTTGTCCGCTTAACGCTCCTGCGCCCGTTCCTATAGAGTTCATTTATGACATGTTTAGAACTCTTTTTAAATCTTATATCGCATAATACACCGAAACATCATAATTATGCATTTAAACTTTGAATTTCAGTTTTAAGCCTTCTTTGAGGCATTTTCACAAACACTTTAAGGGCAGATTTATACATGATTAAATATCAAGTCTCTAGCTTATCACTTAGCCCTAATTTCACATCATTCAACCATTTTACACAATTGTTAGCTTCTATAATTATGAAGTTACCTCACAATTGTCAAATTACACTAGAACAACACCCAATCTCCTAGTGTTTATTAAATTCTACATAACCCACTAATCACCTACAATGGTGTTCATGGATTTTACTAAAATTTCACATGATTTCAACTTGTATTTGTCTAGGGTTTGTCCCTAGACACTATATGGTTCCTAATTCATCATAAAACGAACATGCAACCATGAATTTCAGATTTTCCCAATTTCATGAGAATTTCAAACAGAGAATTAGCACCAAATTTCACATACCTTGTAACCCCCTTGTGATGAGGATCACGAATCTATGTTCAGATTTTGATTTGGGACAAGAATTAGCCTTCAATTGATCAAATTTATGGAGTTAGGGTTTGGGGAGAAGCTTTGGTCGCTCCTCCTGCGTTTCTGATCGACCAGACACCAAATGGTGTGTTTGGTTTTTGTTTTAATTAATTCTAGTTTTAGTTTTTACAAGATTAACCCCTCCTCTTTTGTATAACTTATAGTTTGGCTGTTTTTAACCCTATTATAAGTTATTTCTAGACTATTAGCTAACTAGGTTAAAATTCCTAGTTAGTAAATTCTTGTTTGATTATACTTTATAATCCTAATATAAAGTTTTATGTTTTCGGGATGTTACACGAACATTCCGGAACATGACCATAAGTTAAACATACCCTAAATATCCTTTACATATCTTAGAAATAGGCTTTGAGGGGTTCGGTGTGCTAAAATAAACTTTTTGGTCATTCAGGGACTAAAAGCGTCAAAAGTACATAAGTTTGCATTTTCGCGCATATCTTACGTTCTGAATATATCCGGACTCCCAAAAATTTATGTAATCATTAAAATATTTTATTTTAGTGATTGGCATGATAAAATTTCATTCGTCGCTTAATTTGGATCGTTTTTGCGTTCGTTACGACTTCCGTCGTAATTAACCAAACAACGCAACCGTACGACCAAACGAGCCGACATCCGAGATATTTTTGAGCAAATTTTAAGTTCCCTATACTTTAACTTCATTTTAGAGCTTTGAAATGGGGTTAACGGGGCTTAAACGTGTCAAAAATGCATCGAAAACCAAGTTTGGGGCTTCAGGGGCTAAATCTGTCATTTTTGAAAGTTGCTGGTCTGCAGGTCCCTTACGGTCCGTAAGCCTTCCCCCCAACCGCAAAATTGCAGAAACAATGAATCTGGCCTATTCCACTTGCTCAAATGGTTTTTACCCCTTGAATTACACACTATGGGCTGGTATTTTATGTCCCCATTGTATTCAAAACCTTGTACCCAAGTGTAAGGCCAAGATCATTCCCTCTTCTCCAAGAAATGATCCTAATGGATGTGAAATTCCTATAAATAGCTAGCTCCATTCACTCATTTCTTCACACCTTGATCAAATCTGCTCTAAGTGGAGGCAACCACCTTTGTGGAGGCCACCTACCTGAGCATACTTGATCATTATTCCCTCTTGGACCCTTTGTAAGTCTTCTTTCGTGCTTGTTCATGTATTTCAAGCATGAAAGTCAAACTGTGTTTGACTTTCTGCTTTGACCAGTTTATGGTCAACGCGAAGTTCTTATAAACTTCATGACGTGAGCGTAATCACGATGGTTATAGTCCCTAGTGACTATACCTACTGATTACCACGTTATCTAGGCTCAGTGACGAGTCGTAGTTTCGGCCAAAATGCGTATTCTCACGTATTTTGTAACCAAACTACTCTAGGGTATCAAAACCGTTTGTTTTGATATCAAAACTTGTTTTCCAACTTAACTAAACATGTTCTAGCATGTTTAGCTCGTCACTTTTTAGATTAGTGCTTGTGTAGAGTCGTAAGTCAAGCGGACTAAACACCCGCTTAGACTTCCGAACACGACCCGTTTGGTCGATCATTAGGATCCGACCAAACATGTTTAGTGACCGTAGTTGCATAGGGAATAACCTTCCGAGGTTATACCTTATGGTCACTTAGGTTTAATTAGTTGTATGATAGGTAGTTTATATGCCTTAGGTAAATGACTAAAATGCCCTTTTCATGCATAATTGGTAATTAAGCATATGTAACACAAACTTTTGTCACTTAATTGATTATGCAACATATTTAATCATGTTTAGGCATATAATACTTGTCATAGGACTAGTTAGACGTCTCGAACGAGCTTTTGCACGAAAGACACGTTAAAGTAGCTTAAGCTACCTTAATGGGTCACAATGGGTCGAAAGCACTTAGGTTAGGTTTCGATTTAGGATGTAGACTTTATTATACCATGTCATATGAGTTCCAATACTCATTTGGTTTACAAAACCTCATCCGATCCGATCTTCCGACCTAGGTCCGGTTTAATTATATAGTTATTAGGTTGCCGATTGATTCTGTGCTCCCTCTAGCTTTGCTTAGTTGTTGTTCAAGACCTCTAAGCATTCTCAGGTAAGTACATAGTTCCCCTATTTTACTGTTTTCAATTGTTTTGGGATTATTCATATGTGCTAAATGTTTTCAAGGTTTTAACGATGGTTTTCAAAACGATTTTCGATATTATAACAATGGTTTCAAAAACAATTAAAACGGTTTATATTAAATTAATAACGATTTCGATATAGTAAACAAACTTGTTGGTTGTATTTAGATAACGAATAATATCCATTAGTTTTGGCCGAACCGACCAGTATTAGGTTATGGTGCCATAGGATCTGACAAATCCCGTTATCAGACTGCACCCATGGTTATGTGTGGGTTAGGTGGGTAACGACTGAATCTGTGATTGTTAATTTACCCTTTGGTGGTTTATTAATGCGAGAAGCGATAGGCGAGATAGTCGAGTCACGAAGGTTTGGATGTTATTAGCGAGATAATCAAAAGTAGTTTTCACGATTTAAAACGAGAATGATTTAAACGACTAAAGCGATTTTTAACGAATTAAACGATTGGTTTTCGGTTAGTGTTTAGATAACGGGACGGGTGTAATGTGATGAAAGCATGGTGGATACGCCGCTGGTACTTCCTATATATAAGTGTTTTCATCGTATTACATACCGTGGCGTTATTTAGTTCACTTGGGAAAACGATTTTGAAACGATGTCACACAAATGAGGTTTTTGAAATGATATAAACCATACGAGTTTTATTAACGAGTTTTATTAACGAGATTTATTTACGAGTTTTATTAACGATTTTAATACGAGATGTTTTACAAATTGGTTTTCTAAAACAAAATGTTTTCGAGTTAAGAATCATGGCTACGAGATTTTACAAATTATAACCGACTTGATTTGAGTTAGTTAATTATGTCGCAATACTACACTTTTCAAAACGAGGTTTTTAATTAAGTATTGCAACATGTAAACTAGCCATGAATCCGACACTCTCAAAAACCTATGTACTCGCCAGCATTTCTTCGCTGACTTTGTTTTCACATATGTTTCAGGTGTTGTTGAATGATGTTGAATTGCTAGGATGCATGCTCACATAGGACTGGACGAGGCCTTAGTGACTTAATAGCAATGATAGACTATGTTTAAATTGTTTATTTAGATTTCCAGACGATGTAATTATTTAATGTTTAATAAAACGAAACTTCAAATTTCTGTGTGTTTTGAAACAATGATTCTGTTACAACACTCCCCGACGATTCCGCCGCGATTTGTTGTTTTACGCGGTCGGGGTGTGACACATAACTCTAAAAAATGGCAGAACTTACAGAACTCCTAATAAACAATCATTTTATATATATTTTTTTATATTTAGGATCTTTTTATCATTAATTATATGTATTTTTATGATTACTTACATGTTAAAAGTAGTTTACATATGTCTAATAGCCAAATTATATATATGTGTAATAATTAATTACGTATATGTAAAAACACTGGTTTACATATGTGTAGTTATAAATTTACATATAAAAAATGATAAAATTACTTTTAACAAGTAGGTAATCATAAAAATACACATAAAAAATGATAAAATTATCCTAAACATAAAAATATATAAATAAAAAGATTGTTAATTAGGAATTCTGCGAGTTCTGTAAATATTTATGGTTCTGAAATAATACTTATATTTAGATGTTTATAAGTCAATATGTATCCTAGATCATATTATCGTGTGTTTACTAAAGTGTGATTTATGTAATTTATTAAAAAAGCAACTTTTCCATAACGTCTAATTACAAAGTGTGATTTATGTAATTTATTAAAAAGCAACTTTTCCATAACGTTTATTTACAAATTTGTCAAATCTTGTTTTTAGGATTATATTATGTAACACTACAAAGATAACTAATTTATCAAAATTAATAATGAACATACCACGACCCCAAATGTATGAAAACACGAGTCCACCTGCCAATTATTAATGTATTATTATATGCAATCTCCCCCCCCCCCCCCCCTCTCCACCAATTCCCCAATGAACCATCCTCGGGTCTTTCTATTCTCACATACCTATTTTCTTATTTTCACATCCTTACACGTATACATTTATACGGGCCGTATGGAATGTTATTTGCACAAATAAATGCATTGGAATGTTTTTTTTTTTGTTTTACCTGTATACGGGCCGTATACATTTGTATACGAGCAATATAATGTTATACGGCCTCAGGTGTTTTTTGGTGAGATTTTCTGAGGTTTTTGGGTTATTAACGTTTGTATACGGGCCGTATAACGTTATATGAGTCGTATATATATATTTTTTGGTAAAACCGAACAACCGTTTAATAAGATTTAATAATTGTTTAGATAGCGTTTGCCGTATTATATAGATATATCGGATTAGGTTACGAGTGTAACAACTCTCATCAAAAGTCATATTTATTTAACTAAATTGTCCAATAGGAAACCCTAATTGAGAAACCCAAGTGATTCTGAGTAAACCCTAAAATTTTCAGAACAATCGGAATCAGGATCAGGGCCCCTAAAACTCAAGGGGGGTAAACCCTACTCGGTAAAATCCACACAGTTTGCTGTCAAAAATTAAAAATAACACGCAATCAACTCAGCCAAGCTACTGGGACACGAAGCAAGCCTATAGTAGAATAGGTCCTGTCGCGCCACGCGACAGGAACAAGAGAACCCCTCGCGTGGCGCGAGAGGGCGGTTTTTCATGTATAAATAGCTTCGTCTGTTTCATGCAATTGTGCGTTAGTTCGACGTTCAAAATCAAATTGTACGTTGAGATAGTGTCTGAATACTACAATAAACACACACTGATCACGAAGTGCTGCCACATTTTAGGGTAATAACTCGATCGCTGCTACGATTCAATGTCCGATCGATTAAACTATCCAATGGATGTTTAAGTGCTGCCCACATTAGGGTTTATGCTTTGTCATTCATCGATTAATCGATGGATGTTTAAGTATCGCACTTTGTCATTCGTTGTGAAGGTTGTAATCTCGTGAGTTGTCGTAAATGCTGTATTAAGTTACTAACCTAGTTTGTGTGCTTGATTATTTAAACTAGGTTATCAAGGCTAATCAGTAGAATAAGCTCTGTTAAATCTGCAATGTGAGTCATTCTCTTTTTATCAAATTACTTTATAAAAGCATGTTTATTTTCAAAGATTATAATTACAGGGATTAAGTCTATGTAATCTGAAATTACTGCCAGTATGTGGGGGATGTGCACATAGCTACCAATTATTTATCACTTGTGGGTGAACGGACCCAGCAAGTGATATCTCCACAGTCACACGTCCGGTCAAGTGACAACTGGATCAGTTAATTTAAAAAGATAGAGACATTGTAATCGCTCTTAATACTGTAAATTATAACAAACGTGTCGTTTTAGTAAAACTGAATGATTCACTCAGTATTTCCCGCTGATAAAACCTTTTTCAAACATGTTTCAGGTGATCTGTTGTGATCCAGGAAAAGTGTCGTGAAGCACTATCAGCTTAAGAAAGTGGCTCAGAATAAAATAAAGAAATATGTTTTGAAAATAAAAGATTTCTTCGTGAAATCTCAGTATTGTAAATTATCGGGTTTTATCCCGAATTGTGAAATAAAATAATCGGGAAATATTTCAGTTTTAAAAAGATCCTGAAGAAACTTCCGCTGTTAATTAAATACCACGGGATTTCTGTCCCGCGGCTCCTAAAACGGGTCAAACCGGGTCGGGGGCCGTGACAGAAATAAGGTGGTATCAGAGCCACTGATTTAAGCCTATTAAGTATTTAGAAATACTTAATTTTTACTGATTGCCAATTATGTGATTATGTGTTTTATTAACTGATTATTTGTTAATTACAGTATGGGTAAACAAAAGCTGTCAAACATCTATCTTAAACTAGATAGGTCATCCAACGAGAAAGGAAGTTCGTCCCAAACAAAACCTTATGTAATTCCTGAAGAAGGAATATTTGTCCGTAAGGCACATTACGAGGAACCACTTTCTCCTAATAAAAGAAGTTTGATTATTAGGAAAAGTCAGGAGGAAATAAGGAAAAACCGAGAGAAGAAAGTTAAACAAGAAACCCAGGATTTAATCAATAAATCACCTTGGGAGGACAAATTAGATGAGAAAGGGGCAAATCTTTATATACTAGCCATAGTAGCAGAAAATGCAAATCTTTAATTACTCAAAAAGTTTTAGCACTTTTATTTTCCAGAAACCTTATTTAGTAAATAAATAAGTTACAGTAAATCGTAGTATAATTTACTTGTTAGTTGTTTTGTGTATGTAATAATATTTACGGGTTATCTATAAATTGTTGTTTTAACATTTGGTATGTATTTTGCATATCTGCTAAACAGCATGAATGAGATATCAGAAGGTTTAGAAAATCTTAACCTATATCCCGTTAAGATAGAAGTTTCCAAGGAATTCACTGGTTACTTTGCTGATAAAGAAGAACCCATGGAATTTCAATCCAAACCACCAGCAAAACCTAAACCCAAGAAAAGAAACAGATTTGTGGGCTGGAGGCGTGTACGAAGGAAAAAGCCAGCAACAAGAAAGGTTACTAAAACTGAAGAACCAAAAGACAAAGGAAAGGGGGTAGAAATTGAGGAAAATATTAATCAAATAGAGATGGAAACTGAGAATAGTTGTAAGCAAACAGAAAGAGAAGTCGGAGAGAGTTCTAGGCAGAAACAGAAAATGACTCCTTGGGAAGTGTTAGATCATGAATTAGTAATGAGTGACCTCATCGGACCTGCCGATGGAAACCTTGAAGCAGCTAATCCAAACCTTATCTTTACTGAAGAAGATCTTTTCAGTTACCCACTAGAAGTTCCAATCCCAATCAATCTGGAACCTGCTATTCCAGATCCTATTGTCCAACCTCAACCCTTACCAGTAGAATTAGATGAATGGTGGACAACTGATTGGCAATACCAAAATCTTTTAAACAACCCTGATACATTTTTCCCACAAGTTGACCCAGAACCTCCACTATACCCAACCATGAGCCCGGAGAATCTGACTGAACTTCGCCTCTGGGGCGAAGAGTTGATTGATGCAGGAAATCGGATTAGGGATGTGGGAGAAAGAGTTACTTGGAAGTATGACGAAAGGGAGCGTCGTTTTTAAGAAATTAGCTAACCAGATAATGGAAGTTTGTAGGAATATGTGTTAATAAATAAACATAATAACCAGTATGTGTAAATAACTTAACAATAAAACGTTGTATGATAATCGTGTGTATGAGGCATAATATAATATATAAAAATGAAACTTGTGAAATCAATAAATTTGGTTATACATGTTAATGTGATTATGTGCAAACTGTTTTATTATATTTGTATTTATACTAATTATTTACATAAAATTTATTATCAGATGTCAAACATTGGTAATGAACCAGTAAATGAGGTTAATCAGTCTGAGCAACATCCAGGAGATCAATATATGACTCGGCAAGATATCGAAAATATTGTTGCTCAAGGGATAGCTAATGCTATTCCAGCATTTGTTGCCGCTATAAAGAATCCAATTGAACCGCAACGAATCGTTCCTAGTAAACACATTTCTGAAGATAACTTCAGTAATAGTGTAAACGGAGGCAATGATAATATCAATCATAATGCAGAACCACATCAAGCTCCATTTCCTAAGAAAATGAAAACTGCAACGCCTGGTTGCACTTTCAAAGAATTTCTTGCTTGTAAACCCACTAAATTTGCAGGCAATGAAGGAGCAACTGCATCACTGCGTTGGTTAGAGAAAACCGAAGCAGTAATTGCAATAAGTAAATGTGCTAAAGATGATCAGGTCATGTATGCATCAAATCTCTTCAAGGAAGGAGCACTTGAATGGTGGAACACTGTGTTACAATCAAAAGGAAGAATAATAGCTTATGCTATGACTTGGGAAGGATTTAAGGGTTTAGTAGAAAGGAAATTCTATCCTGAGTATGAAAAGGAACAGATGACAAATAAGTTTTTAAATCATCGGATGATGGGTGTAGATTGTCGCGGTTATACTTCGACATTCTTTGAATATGCTAGAGTGGTACCAACACTGGCTTCGCCAGAACCGGTACTCATTTCTCGCTACATTTGGGGGCTGATTAGTGAAATCCGCAATATTGTTAAAGCTGCGAGACCTCGCACTATTGACGATGCTGTGGAATTAGCTAATACCCTAACCGATGAATTAGTATGCACACAAGATGAAAACAGGAAGAAGGAATTAGCTCAGAAAATTACCCAAGGATTTCGTATGGGTAATAATAATAGTTTCAAGAAAAGAGGAACAGGGCAATCTTCAACTTTTCCATTCTGTCAAAATTGTAAAAAGAAACATTTTGGAAAATGCAAAGTATATTGCAATTTTTGCAAAACTGTAGGGCATCGTGAAGAAAATTGCAGGAAGAAATCCATAATTTGTTACAATTGTGGAGAGGCAGGACATTTCAAAACAGAATGTCCTAAAGTGATCAAACCAGCAGACAACAAAACTAAGGCGACAGACGGAACTACTAAGAAGAATGCCAGGGCATTTCAGCTGACCACTCAAGAAGCAGAACTCATCCCAGATGTGATAGCGGGTACGTTCTTAGTTCACAACATTTACGCCAAAGTATTATTTGACTCTGGTGCAAACCAAAGTTTTATAAATACTTCATTCTGTCAAGCTCTTAGTTTACCTTTAACCAATAGTAGGCAGATTCTTACAGTTGAAACAGCAGACGGAAATTCAGTTAAAATAGATAAAGTTTTGCAAGAAGGAAACATAGAACTTTTAGGACATAAATTCTCTGCAAAACTATTGCCAATGAATTTAGCTGAATTTGATGTTGTATTAGGAATGGATTGGTTAGTAGCCAACCATGCTCGAATCCTTTGTGATCAGAATTCCATAGAAATTCAATCACCCACCGGAGAAATAATTAGGATCACAGGAGACAAACCACGTAAGCCTATGAAGTTCATATCAGTAATGAAAGTTGCTAATTATGAACGAAAACAAGGAATAGTGTATATGATTTCGGTAATCATTAGCATTAAGGGTAAAGATCTTAAGGAAATACCAGTAGTCTCCGAATATCCTGATGTATTCCCAGAAGATTTACCGGGATTACCTCCAGACAGGGAAGTAGAATTTAGGATTCATCTAATTCCAGGAACTACACCGATAGCCAAGGCACCTTATCGGTTAGCACCCACCGAAATGTTAAAACTGAAAAAGCAATTAGATGAATTACTAAGTAAAGGATTCATACAACCTAGCTCATCCCCTTGGGGAGCGCCAGTGTTGTTTGTGAAGAAAAAGGATGGTTCAATGAGAATGTGTATCGATTATAGAGAATTGAATAAGGTTACAATTAAGAATCGATACCCATTACCTAGGATTGATGATCTATTTGATCAACTTCAGGGAGCTAGATATTTTTCTAAGATAGATTTACGCTCCGGATATCATCAATTGAAGGTACAAGAAGAAGACATACCTAAAACTGCTTTCAGAACTAGGTATGGTCATTATGAGTTTACAGTCATGCCCTTTGGGTTAACAAATGCACCTGCTGCATTCATGGACATGATGAATAGGATTTGTAAACCATATTTGGATAAATTTGTAATTGTTTTCATAGACGATATACTTATTTATTCCAAAAGTCAGACAGAGCATTGTGAACACCTTCATGTACTCTTAACTTTGTTAAGAAAAGAAAAACTTTATGCCAAATTCTCGAAGTGTGAATTTTGGTTGCAAGAAGTACAATTCTTAGGACACATGGTGAATCACGAAGGTATTCATGTAGATCCTGCTAAGATAGAGGCAATTACCAATTGGAAGGATCCACAAACAGCAATGGAAATTAGAAGTTTTATAGGTTTAGCTGGGTATTATAGACGGTTTATTAAGGATTTTTCCAAGATAGCCGTACCATTAACTAAGTTAACCTGTAAAGCAGTTAAGTTTGAATGGGGACCTAAGCAAGAAGAAGCCTTTAGAATATTGAAGCAGAAATTAACAAATGCACCAATCTTAGCCTTACCAGAAGGAACTGAAGATTTTGAGGTATATTGTGATGCTTCAAAACTAGGGTATGGATGTGTACTTATGCAACGCAAAAAGGTGATTGCCTATGCTTCAAGGCAATTGAAAAAGCACGAAGAAAACTATACGACTCATGATTTAGAATTAGGAGCCGTAATTTTTGCCCTTAAGATTTGGAGACATTATATTTACGGAAGTAAATTTACTGTCTACACAGACCACAAAAGTCTAAGATATATATTTGGGCAAAAAGAATTAAACATGAGGCAAAGGAGATGGATGGAAATCTTAAGTGATTACGACTGTGATATTCAGTATCACGAAGGAAAGGCAAATGTAGTTGCAGATGCCTTAAGTCGTAAGTATTATGAGAAACAACGACGGGTTCGTGCTCTCAGATTAAATCTACAAATAGATTTAATGGAACAATTGAAGAATGTTCAAACTACAGCAATCAAGGATGATGCTGAAGGAATGAAAGGACGAATCAAGGAATTAGAACAAGGAGCAGATGGAATTTGGAGATTCCACAAAAAATAGAATTTGGGTACCTAAGCAGGGAGACTTAAGACCTAAGATTTTAGAAGAAGCTCATAAATCTAGGTATACTATGCACCCAGGAAACAATAAGATGTACCAAGATTTAAGAAAGAACTTTTGGTGGATAGGAATGAAAAAGGATATAGCACGATATGTTTCTAAATGTCTTACTTGTTCACAAGTTAAGGCAGAACATCAGAAACCTTCAGGATTACTACAACAATTAGAAATGCCAGTATGGAAATGGGAACTTATAACAATGGATTTTGTTACTAAGTTACCCAAAACCAGAAAAGGTAATGATGCGATTTGGGTAATTGTGGATCGATTAACCAAATCAGCTCACTTTTTACCTATGAAAGAAACCTTTAGTATGGAAAGACTGGCTAAATTGTATGTAGATGAAGTTGTATCCTTACATGGAGTTCCACTCTCCATTGTTTCGGATAGAGATAGTCGTTTTACTTCTCATTTCTGGAAAAGTTTCCAGCAAGCTATGGGAACTCGATTAAATCTGAGCACTGCATATCATCCACAAACAGACGGACAAAGTGAAAGGACAATCCAAACTCTAGAAGACATGCTCCGAGCATGTGTAATAGATTTTGGTGGAAGTTGGGATGATCATTTACCATTAATTGAATTCTCCTATAACAATAGCTATCATTCAAGTATTGAAACTGCCCCATTTGAAGCACTATATGGAAGAAAGTGCAGAACTCCAGTCTGTTGGGCAGAAATAGGAGAAAGTCAATTATCAGGTCCTGAAATAGTGCAAGAGACGACTGATAAGATTACTCAAATCAAGGAAAGGCTAAAGACAGCTCGAAATCGCCAGAAGAGTTATGCAGACAATAGATGCAAGCCGTTAGAATTCCAAGTGGGAGACAAAGTACTATTGAAAGTTTCTCCTTGGAAAGGACTAGTTAGATTCGGAAAGAAAGGAAAACTAAGTCCAAGGTACGTAGGACCATTTTCAGTGATCCAACGTATAGGGCCAGTTGCTTATCGTTTACAACTACCAGAAGAATTAGCAGGAGTACATGATGTATTTCATGTATCCAATCTCAAGAAATGCTTAGCAGATGAATCACTGGTAGTACCTCTTCGAGATATAGAGGTAAACGGAAAGTTGAAATTTGTTGAGAAACCTCTTCAAATTGAGGATCGAAAGATCAAGTTTCTCAAACACAAACGACTAGTTTTAGTCAAAGTCAGATGGGATTCAAAAAGAGGAGCTGAATACACTTGGGAGCTGGAATCAGAAATGAAGCGAAAGTATCCTCAATTATTCCAGTAAATCTCGAGGACGAGATTTTATTAAGGTGGGGAGAATGTAACAACTCTCATCAAAAGTCATATTTATTTAACTAAATTGTCCAATAGGAAACCCTAATTGAGAAACCCAAGTGATTCTGCGTAAACCCTAAAATTTTCAGAACAATCGGAATCAGGATCAGGGCCCCTAAAACTCAGGGGGGGTAAACCCTACTCGGTAAAATCCACACAGTTTGCTGTCAAAAATTAAAAATAACACGCAATCAACTCAGCCAAGCTACTGGGACACGAAGCAAGCCTATAGTAGAATAGGTCATGTCGCGCCACGCGACAGGAACAAAAGAACCCCTCGCGTGGCGCGAGGGGGCGGTTTTTCATGTATAAATAGGTTCGTCTGTTTCATGCAATTGTGCGTTAGTTCGACGTTCAATATCAAATTGTACGTTGAGATAGTGTCTGAATACTACAATAAACACACACTGATCACGAAGTGCTGCCACAATTTAGGGTAATAACTCGATCGCTGCTACGATTCAATGTCCGATCGATTAAACTATCCAATGGATGTTTAAGTGCTGCCCACATTAGGGTTTATGCTTTGTCATTCATCGATTAATCGATGGATGTTTAAGTATCGCACTTTGTCATTCGTTGTGAAGGTTGTAATCTCGTGAGTTGTCGTAAATGTTGTATTAAGTTACTAACCTAGTTTGTGTGCTTGATTATTTAAACTAGGTTATCAAGGCTAATCAGTAGAATAAGCTCTGTTAAATCTGCAATGTGAGTCATTCTCTTTTTATCAAATTACTTTATAAAAGCATGTTTATTTTCAAAGATTATAATTACAGGGATTAAGTCTATGTAATCTGAAATTACTGCCAGTATGTGGGGGGATGTGCACATAGCTACTAATTATTTATCACTTGTGGGTGAACGGACCCAGCAAGTGATATGTCCACAGTCACACGTCCGGTCAAGTGACAACTGGATCAGTTAATTTAAAAAGATAGAGACATTGTAATCGTTCTTAATACTGTAAATTATAACAAACGTGTCGTTTTAGTAAAACTGAATGATTCACTCAGTATTTCCCGCTGACAAAACCTTTTTCAAACATGTTTCAGGTGATCTGTTGTGATCCAGGAAAAGTGCCGTGAAGCACTATCAGCTTAAGAAAGTGGCTCAGAATAAAATAAAGAAATATGTTTTGAAAATAAAAGATTTCTTCGTGAAATCTCAGTATTGTAAATTATCGGGTTTTATCCCGAATTGTGAAATAAAATAATCGGGAAATATTTCAGTTTTAAAAAGATCCTGAAGAAACTTCCGCTATTAATTAAATACCACGGGATTTATGTCCCGCGGCTCCTGAAACGGGTCAAACCGGGTCGGGGGCCGTGACAACGAGTTTGTAAAACGTCTATGTTACAATAATATTTAACCTATTATTTTTTATATGTATCAGATAAGCAAAACATGTGTATATGAGCAAAACATGTGTATATGATAAACAATATCATAACAATTATTATGCAAACATGATAATAAACAATATGATAACAATTATTAAACAAACAAGATAAAATGTAAACATAAGATTAATATTTCCAATTTTTTACATCTTAAACAACAAAAGATAAATATTTACAGAGTTTCAAATGTAAAACAACAAAACAAAAATAAAATAAGAAGCTACGGTGGTGGTGGTGCAGAGCAAGCTCGTGTAGGTAGAGGCGCGCCAGAATGTATAGCAATAATCGCCTCCATCACCCACCGCATATCGCTCTGCATACGGGATACGTCCACCCGTACAGCAGCTACATCTGACTCGACCCGAGCCAGTCTCTCCTCCACCCCCTGTGGAGGAGTCACACGTGGTCTCACGCACTCACCATGAAGTTCTTTTCGCACAAACGGCCACTCATTCTCGTCAAGCGATAAGCCGGCCGCTATAGATCGAAAGCCACAATTACCATCACCCCGAACATTTTGAATATGACTTAGGTATGGATGGAAGCAAGGTGGTATGAACTTTCCATATAATTTGAATAAGTTAAGTTGTATTACAGGCAGTAAAGGTAACCACAGTGCCTATTCCATTGATTTTTCCACCTGTTGCTTACCCTTCCATTGCCTAGCACCTTTCGCAATCTCGTTGCTGAACATCGGTACTCCACGATGATCACTTTGTGAGTGGACAAACGAGCTATGTCTTGCAGGTTGGGTGTGCGACTCTTGTGTACCAATACCTGGTGAATCACCATGTGAGTCTAAAGATGACCGAAGAGAGATAAAACTGTGCCTAGAAGGTTGCGCAACAGGAACAACCTTCCTTTCTTGTTGAGCCTTTAACGTTGGACGACCCCGTGGATTTTTGTTCACGACTGGCTGTTTGACATTTGTCTTAATGGGGTTAACCATCTCCTTTATTTTTTGAAACATGTTTTTCTTAATCGCCCTCAGTTGCCCCAAAAAATGTTGTTTAAGAATAGCCAATTCGCTGTCTATGTCGAATACCTCGTCCTCGCACTCTTCGTTTAAAGGTACCATATCCAGCTTCTGCCAAAAGGGGTCTATCAGATCCAACAACTTTTGACCGACATTAAAATAAAACACAAATAAGAGAAAACGTTAAAATCATTGCGTGATGAAATGCGCTTATTAAAAAACGTGGTTGGTCGAAGGATGTATTACGCATTGTATATACGGTACCAATCGGCACGCGCATGGCAGCCCACAACTTGTAAACAAACGACACGCTCATATACTGTTAGCTTATTTTAAGATCTCTATTTGTTGAACTTCGTTTTTTAACATGTCCAGGCATCCATGTGAAACCTTCTTTCGAATGAGATAAAAAAAAGGTTCGTTATGTGGACCTATTGTCCGGCTCCTGCTTGCTTCAATGCTGGCTTTTATTTCAGTTACCTGGTTTTTCATCAGTTGATCGATAAGCGGTACAACCTTATCAAGCGTGAGGTTGGGTTCGCCAAGTTATCGCTTAAAGAACGCATGTTGACCCTCTACCCTGTTGGTTATGCGATGTCCGAAGTTCAGATGTAGGTCGGTCCAGTAAGCCACAAGCCGGTCGCCATATGGTTGTAACCAGTTTGAGAACAAGTAGTCCATGATCTCTAAAAACAAAGTGAAATGCAGTCATGACAAGTCAGATAAGTAAGATTAATAAGAAAATTACTAGGAAACTTACGGTCGCGTTTATTGCTTGGCAGTCCTGATCGTATACGCTCGTACTAGTAGTTGTATTCGATTTCGGTCGTTGTGTTAATCAGCCTCTTCCACTTGTATAAAAACTTGACCCACGCTTCTTCCATCCTAAAGCTTGGCTTGCAATGTTTTGTTGTATGTGACACCTACAAAGTGAGTGTCTAGTGTTGGGAAACACAGGTGGGCATGCGTTAATGAGGGCGAGATCTCTGTCCGTTACTATTACACGGGGCTCCATAACACCGTCCAGTGAGTCTTTCAACCTCTGTAACACCCACGTGAAGTTTTCCTCTTTCTCGTTTACTATGAACGCATGCACAACGCAGAACGACATGGATGTGGACGTGACACCGACAATATGAACTAGTGGCATGTTGTAGGTGGAGTCTATAAGCAACACATGCGGAAAGGCGCGCCACAACCTGTTCGACACTAGGTGGATAAAGAAAAATTCTTGTACCCTTTCGTCGTTTCCATATGTTCTGTGGAAGAAAGCAAACCCAACTGTCGTCAAACGCTGGAAAAGTATCTGCATTGGTGTCTCGTTGACTTGTTGAATTCGACCCAATTTGGCACAAGCGTTGTATATGGTGTTGCTTGTTGAGACATTCTCGGGGTTCGGTTCTTTAATGATATTGAGAATGTCTCATGGTTTCATATTCTGGTGTGTCAGTTGCTCCAACGTCATCTCTTCTTCTAGAGTCAGCCTCATTAGGGACGGATGACCCTCTAGATACAGAAAAGGTTCGTGGTTATGCTGAGCATCTCCAACCCTTAGATCCCAATACCGTGACCTCTTTCTATATGTTCTGATCAGATGGAAGTTGCAACCGGTTTTCCTGCTCCCGGTCCGTCTCACCGTGGTTGTTGACTTGTGGTGGCCGGCACAATCCCACGTTAGCTAAATTTTTAACGACTGCCCGCTTGGGGGTTTGTTGTAGATCGTGCGTTTGGGGACTATGGCGTACCCATTTTGGCGTCCGACTACTCTTCACCACTCCACCAATGCATCCATGCTATCGAATTTCTAACGAAACAATTATATGCGAGATTTTATTCTTGTATACGGCTGGTATAAGGTTATACGGGTCGTATACAACGGTTAATATTTTTTATTCGCTCGTATAGTCAATATACGAGCACTGTTTATTGCTTGTATACGGGCCATATAAATGTATACGGCTAGTATACAAGAAACACACACACACACACACACATATATATATATATATATATATATATATTATTCATATAGGTGAAATTAAAGAAATCGTACTCGGTATGTATTCAGATATTAAGTTTACCTTGCTTTTGCTTCGTGTTTATTTACGGGTCGTTTGTTTGACTTCAAACGTATAAACAATAATATTAAACGTACGGCAAATAAACATATAAATAAATGTTATACCTAATCAGTTGTAAACTCACTAGGTTCCTGGTTAACATTTGGACCATCAGGCGGTCCACCACTACCGGGAGGAGATTCAAAACTATCGGGAGCAGATTCAAAACTACCGGGAGGAGGTTGAAAACTACCGGGCAGCAGTCCACCAGTATCCGGAGGGGGTTGAAAACCAACGGGCGGCCGTGGATAATAACCAGCATAATTAGGTTGAAAGTCATCCAAACCCCAAGGATCCTAACTTGCAACAAACGCAAGGTTGAGATCGAACGGAACATTTAGATCAAACACACCCAGATTGCTATTCGAACGTAATATACTTTGAATACAGAGAAATATAGAAGAAACGAATAGAAGTTGAATGAAAATGAATAAGATTGTTAGGATCTGAGTTTGGTTTTGATTGTGTTTTATGTTTGAAATAAGATAAAAATGAATGAGTAGTGCAGCGGAATATAAATGGAAACAAACTTTTCACAATCAAACATGAGAATTGCTTTCAACACACATTTTCAACAATGAACCGAATGATTGAATTTATTTCATCAACGATTACAATTGCATGTATGTAACAAAACTCCCCCTCAGCCTGAGCTCACAATGATTTGTTCGTACAGGAAGAAAGATGGTGAAGAGCTAATAGAACAGTACAGGGTATTGTTCTATTTATAGGCACGGACAAACCACTGAGGCATCTAGGCTGATGTCACCATGAAAGTGACATCTAACCTCCTAACAAACTCTAACAACTGATCTATACAAGTACTACTATGCTAACAACTGTTATACATTACATTACATAAAGACAAACTAAACTACTGCTGAAACCTTCCACTGATGTGAACCTAGCAGCACTTGATATATCCAGCTGTACTTGACTCATAGCAGTAGATTGAACAGCAGAGCTTTAGTCTTCATTTATTCTTTGACTTGATCAGCAGTTGTAGGTCAGCAGTTGTACCGATCAGTAGATTGGAGGTCATCAGATTGTTGAAACCACTTTCAAGGGGAGAGACTTGACTACATAACATCTGCTTATTCTGGATCCACTGCTCTGATCCAGTTTTGGCTTTAATTATTTGTTCCTCTGATAGGGTTCAATCCCAACAATCTCCCCCTGGAACAGATAATGCTAAAACTCTTCATTATTGGTAGATCTTTATTGCCTCAACAACAGTTCCCTTATTTGCCCTTTGAGTTGTAACTCAAAGGCTAAGGCATCTGTGTCATCTTCATCCTACACAGTGAAAGATCAAGGAGATCCTGCAAATCTCCAAGACTTAGGCCAAGTGCTTGTTCCCTTGTTATTTTCTTTACTTCTCCACTAGACTTGAACACTGTCAGTACATGGGTCTGTTTGTCAGTTTTCCACTTTAGTACTTTTGAGTCTAGTGGGTTTCTTGGGAGATCTTTATTAGAGGAGGTGTTTGGTGATGCTGGCCTTGTGATGACTGACTGAGCAGTACTTGCAGGTTGATTTAGGCCAAGAGTTTCTGCTATCATCCTTTTAATGCCTTCTTTCACAAGGTCATCTCCTGCCATTAATTCTGCCACTGTTTCAGTATCCAACTGTTGTTGTTGTCTTCTTTTATAGATGGCAGCACCAGCTGGGCAGTGGATCTCCTGATTTGCAGCTTTGGTGGTCTTGTTGAAACCTCTGCTTCAGGGTAGTCAGGTTTTTGTGGAACTTTAGGATCTTTCTTCCTTAATTCCTCCAACCTTTTGTAGGTGGTCCTGACTTTGTCTTCTCTCCATCTCATCACTTGATTTTTGGACCCATAATCAGCAGCAACTAATTCCTCTTTCATTCTCTTCAGCTCCAATGTCTTTTCAGGCATATTCTTTTTGTACTTTGACCAATCTGGAGGAGTGTGTTTGACCTTATTCTTAATCATTTCTTGAATCCTGGCTGCTTCACTTTCAAGCTCAGGAATGGTCCACTCTTTGTACATATGTTTTTCCCCTTGTATTTCTAATGAGCCATGATGTTTTCAATATAGTCTTTTCTCAAAGATTCATCTGCTTTTTCTGAGATTTGTCTACATACATTCTTTGCAAACTGCTCTAAGGATCTGACTTGAGTGAATAGAAATTGGTAATGCCTTTGAATTTCTTTGTCAGTCTTTCCTTGAGAGTTTCTTTTGGAAATATCCTCTGCATGTTGAGCCTTAACTTTCAAGTGCTCTTCAATGTTGTTGGGCCTAGGATATCCTTCAACTGATGGCAACTTCCTTTTAGCAGGATCATCCTCATAGTAGAAGGATTTTATCTCTTCTCTTACTGCAATGAGTTCAAGATTGGAAACCTGCAGGAGTGATGGCAGTGATTGGTTGTTGTACATGAGCTGATGAGAGAGGAACAGGGTTTGGGATATGAACAAGTGAAAGAGATTGTGAGGATGTTGGTGGTGGTGACAGAGAATCATCATCAGGTATAAAAATCATTCTCCTTTTTATTGTAGGAGAGGCTGATGATGTTTTGGGTGGATCAGTGGTGGTGATTTGAGTGGTAGAATGTGGCTGACTAACAGTTGTTGAAACAACTGGTGTTTCAACCACTGTTGTCATTACAACAGATGTTGTAACATCTGATGTCTTCTGTTTTTTAGCAGGAGGTGATGGTGGTGAGGTTGTTTTTGGTGGTGAAGTGATTTTTGGTGGTGGTGGTGGTGGTAAGGCAGTGGTTGTGGTGTGTGTTGAAGTAGTGTGTGTTGAAGAGATAGCAGGTGTTTGGCTGGCAGTTGTTGAAACTACTGAAGTATCAGCAGTTGTTGATACAACAGAAGTTACAACAGCTGTTTGGGTTGCAGTTTGAGGTTTGGAGCCTTTGGTAGGTGGTTTAGAGGCTGCTTTGTAGGTCTGGATGGTGTGTGTTTGGGTTGCCTCACTTGTCTAGTGGGCTTCTTCTTTTCATCCTTAGGATTTTCATCATCCATAGGTTCAGAAGGACCCTGTACATTCAGCTCCATGAAAGCTTTCTTCTCCTGTTCCCACCTGGCTTTGTCCTTAGCCTGTCTATCCCTTTTTACACTTGCTTCTGCTTCAGCAAGTGCATTTGTAGTGACATCCATATTCTTACTACCATCTGGCAAAGGGATATTTTTAGTCATATTTTCTTTTTTTGGTGCAATATAGAGCCCATCTTCAATACCCTTCTTCTTCCACCGCTTGATTTTCTCCCCCTTTTTGGCATTATCTGGAGGGGGTTATCTATGAAGAGAACAGTGGGAGGAGCAGTGCCAGTGGTGTTCAGTATACGAGCCTTGATAGCCTTGATATCAGCTTGGGTGTCTTTAAACCTTGACACCATCATGTTTCTCAGCTTTTGAACATGTATTTCATGCTGCTGATCAGCCATTTGTCTTTGTTGTTGGAGCAGGGGTTGAAATAGATTCCATAACTCATTTGCAGCAGGTGCTTGTGGTGGAGCAGGTGCTTGAGCTGGAACAGCAGTGGGTTGCACTTTTTGAGCTTTCAACAACTGTTGCAGCATTGCTTTGATTTCTGCAACAGAGGTATCCAGTTTGTCAATTTTATCCGTCAATTCTAGGTACTTTAAACCATCACCCAACTTAATGAGATCATCTGATATCCCACTAACAGTGGTTTGAACAGTGGTTGACTTAGGGAATGTATTCCAATAGTCATCCACTGATGCCCCTTTTTCTTGGTTCTGGGGACTTCTTCCCTTAACACTTGATAACCTTTTGATGGTACCGGTGGTCAAAACAAACTCACTAGTGGTTATCAGAGGTGCTATAGAAGGAATTGCCTCCAAGGAAGTCTTATTGATGTAACCACTGTCCAAATGCAAACCAGTGGGTTCAGCATTTGTAGTGGCTGCTTCACTTGGACTACCACCAAGAGTTACTTATAACTCAAGGGGTGTAACCTCCTCATGTCTTGTTGGTGGGTTAGCAATGATTGATACATCAGACCCAGTCACTTGTTGAAGTATGTTCTCATAGGTGAGTGAGAAGGACTGGTTTGTGCCTGGTTCAGATCAATAGCATCCAACAATAGTTTTGTTGGTGGGGGAATTGTGGAGGTGAGGTTGGGTGTATAAAGAGAATTGGCCCCGGGCATTGGGCTGTGGATGATGGAAGCAAGTGATTCCAGAGCATCATATTGTGGTGTCCCTATTTGTACAACATGTTCTTTTTGAGAAGAAGCGGGAGGAGTTTCAGGCATAGGCTGAGATTTTTCTACCAACTGCTGTGAGGAAATAGCAGCAGTGGTTTCTTGTGACTTTTGTGCTGTCATTGGCAGTTGCTCTGGTATCTCATCCTCCAGAGTTGCCTTTTTGGTAGGTTTGGAGGGCTTTTGAGTTTTCTTTTGTTTTGGCCTTTTGGTGATTTTAGGTGTGGGTTTCAAAGCAGTTGTTTTGCTGCTATGATCACCTTGAGCAGTGGGCTCAGTAGCAGATACCTGAGGAGCAGTGGTAGCTGCTAAAGTCTGCTCAGGCACCTCTGCTTGTGTTTTGCAAGGTGTTGACATTCTTGTAAAAGTTTCAGCAGTTAAGCTGTTTATTTGAAAAGATTCACCTTGTTTTATTGCAGAAGCATCATCCTTACCAAATTTCTTTTCAAAATAATAACTTAGAAATCTTGGAAAAAGTAAGAATGGCTTTTTATCAACATTTTTAACCAAATCATTAAAGATTTCCTGGGAGTAATTAAAATTTTCATCTTGAAGAATAGCATAGCCCAGGTTTTGAATCTTTAATGGTATCTCATTAAAAGAAGTGGTTTTGTTTGAAACACACATAAGCAGAGTATGGAACAAAAATCTTGTTGCTGGTGGAAAATTACCTTTTTGTAAGGTATCCTTTTTTATTTGCTCTACATAACCCCTTTCAAGGAAATCAGTTTTTAAATCATTTTTATGAAAAGAAGTTTTACCTTGCTGATCATTGAGTTCAAAAACTTCTGAAATGGATTGTGGTGTGATTTTGACTGCTTTACCCATTAAAGAAGAGTTAATGGCTATGACATCTCCTTGTTTTTCAAGGGTAATATTTTTCCAAAACTCTCTCTGGGTTTGTAGATAAATTGGAGCATCTGCTGTTAACAAAGTTTTGTACTTTGATGCAGACATGGTATCAATGATGGAGTCGAATGTATCAGTGGTGCCTGGTTTTGTCAGGAGACCCATATAATTGTGAGGTGCTTTGTATGGTATTTCGATGGGTGAAGCCTTTTGAGTGGCCTTTTTACGAGATGATTTTGAAGTGGATTTTACGGATGACTTTGATTTTGTCATTTTGGAGAAGAGGATCGATGAAGGTTTTGAAGGATTTGAGAGAGGGAAATGAAAACCGTTTAGAGAAAGGAATTTTTGTGAATTCGATTCGATAGTAAAACCCTGCTTGGGGTTTTTGAAAAGGGTTTTATAGAAGAAAAAGTGAATGCTGATGTGGAAGCGGTTACAAAAGATCTGACCGCTATGTACTGTCCACGTGCCAACCCCTGATGAGATGAAGGACATGTGTTTTTATGGAAACCACTGATTAGAACAAGACCAGTGGTTGTAATGGTAAAAATGAAAGCAGTGGATGATTTTTACTATTAGTGGATAGCACATCAGTGGATAAAACACTGATTTTGAACAACAGTGCATATCAAGAAAATGAGAGAACAAGGGTTGACTTTCAGCAGTGGACAGAGTTTTCAGTAGAACAGACTTTTGAACAAAGCAGTGGTTATGGCAGACTTTTAAGGATTTTAATGAAAAATTCATTTTTTAGCTATTTTTAAGGATGGATTTTTTATTTTCTGGAAACATTTTAATGCTTTTATTCATAGAAAAACAGGATTTTGCCTGTTATTCCATGTTTAGCATGCCAATCCTAGAGATCAAGCTTTCAAAGGTGGATGTGTCTAATGCTTTGGTTAGCACATCTGCCAGCTGATCCTTAGTTGGAACATGGTGCAGAGAAATCAAACCTTTTTCATAGCAATCCCTCACAAAGTGTTGTCTGATGTCAATGTGCTTGGTGGTTGAGTGGGAAACTGGATTTTTGATGATATTTTCTGCTGCCTGACTATCCAACATGAGTGGTGTCTTTAAGGCAGTGATACCAAAATCCAGCAACTGATTTTGAAGCCAAAGCAGTTGGGCTGTACAGCTTGCAGCAGCTATATACTCTGCCTCAGCAGTGGATGTGGAAACAGCTGCTTGCTTTTTGCTTTGCCAAGACACTAAGCAACTGCCTAGGAATTGGCACCCTCCTGAAGTGGACTTCCTTCTCTTGTCACATCCAGCAAAATCACTATCTGAGAAACCTGAAAGCTCAATTTTACCATCAGCTGGATACCAGATACTAAGTGTGGGAGCACCTTTTAGGTATCTGAATATCCTTTTTACAGCAATAAGGTTTGACTTTCTAGGGGCTGATTGGGATCTTGCACAAACACATGTTGCAAACATGATGTCTGGCCTAGATGCAGTTAGGTACAATAAAGACTCAATCATGCTTCTATATAAAGTTTGATCAACCAAATCATCCTTCTCATTAGACATGACTACTTTATTGGTTGCAATGGGTGTACTACATGGCTTACAATCATCCATTTCAAATTTCTTTAAAAGTTCTTTGGCATATTTGCCTTGATGGATAAAAGTGCCATTTTGAAGTTGCCTTACTTGGAGACCAAGAAAGCACCGGAGTTCACCCATTGTACTCATTTCAAACTCAGCTGTCATGAGTTGCCTAAACTCTTCATACATTTTATTACATGTGCTTCCAAAGATGATGTCATCCACATAAATCTGGACAATCATCAAATCCTTTCCTCTCCATTTTAGAAACAATGTTTTGTCTATCTTACCTCTTGTGAAACCAATGGAAATTAGAAAGGTGGAAAGAGTTTCATACCAGGCCCTTGGTGCTTGTTTCAGGCCATACAAAGCGTTATTCAACTTGTAGACATGATTTGGATTAAATGGATCCTCAAAGCCTGGAGGTTGACAAACATAAACCTCCTCTTGAATCTTACCATAGAGGAATGCACATTTGATATCCATTTGGTACACCTTGATGTTGTGGTTGACAGCAAAGGCCAGAAATAATCTGATAGCTTCAAGTCTTGCTACAGGGGCAAATGTTTCATCATAGTCAATGCCCTCTTCTTGTCTGAACCCTTGAACCACAAGCCTGGCTTTATTCTTGACAACAATACCCCTTTCATCAGTTTTATTTTTGAAGACCCATTTTGTGCCAATAGGACTTACACCCTCTGGCAATGGTACAAGCTCCCAAACTTGTTGTCTTCTAAACTATTGGAGCTCCTCTTACATGGCTTCTACCCAGCTGTTGTCTTTTAGTGCCTCTTGGTACTTGACGGACTGATGGAGAGATAGAAAACCAGTAAAAAGACAAATGTTTTGGGATTGACTTCTTGTGAGCACCCCTTCATTGATGTTGCCAATGATTTGGTCTGGTGGATGAGGTTTCAAGAAGATAAGATCTCCTTGGTATGGAACAATGGCATTGAGTGGGGAGGGCTGCAGATGTGAATCATCTGAGCTAACCACTGCTGGTGACTTTGATGATCCAGCAGTGGCTTCAAAAGGTTGTGGAATAGGAGGTAATGGTGTGGACACATGCTGACTTTGATCCACTGTTTAAGGACTTTTGTCAACAGTGTTTGATGATATGGAAGCAGGGGTTAATGGGCTACTTTGTTCAACTGTTGAGGTAGCAGTGGTTGAGCTTTAACAGCTGTTTTGAACATCTGCTGCTCTTCCCATTGTGACAGACTTTTGTTGAGGAATGATGATCTCATACCCATAGTCTGGTGATGAATCCTCTGATGGACCTGCACTGTTAGTCTTGACATCAGTATTTTCAAAAGTGAATTTATCAAGATCAAACAATTCTGCAGGGTTTGCTGGGATTTTCATTGATGAAAGTTCATTAAACTTTACATTCAAAGTCTCTTCCACTGTTTTGGTCCTTGTGTTAAACACTTTGTAGGCCTTAGCAGTGGTTGAGTATCCCAGATGATAACCACAATCAATTTTGGCTGCAAACTTTGAGATGGAATCTTTTAAGTTTAAAATGAAGCATGGGCAGCCAAAAACCTTGAAATATGAAATTAATGGCTTTATTTTATACAGCAGTTCATAGGCAGTCTTTTGATGCCTGGGGTTGATTAAAACTCTGTTTTGGACATAGCAAGCAGTGTTTACTGCCTCTGCCCAAAAAGTTAATGGCAAACCTGAATCAGCAAGCATGGTTCTGGAAGCCTCAATCAATGTTCTGTTCTTCCTTTCAACAACCCCATTTTGTTCTGGTGTTCTTGGGATGCTGTATTGCCTCACAATTCCTTTTGACACACAGAAATCATCTAACTCCTTGTTCCTGAACTCTGTGCCATTGTCACTTCTGAAGATTTTTACTGGAAGGTCAAACTGCTTTTCAACCTGTTTCACAAAGTCTTGCAGAATGCCTGCAGTCTCATCTTTTGAGTGTAAAAAGTAAGTCCATGTAAACCTAGAAAAGTCATCAACAATAACCAAACAATACCTCTTTTTCTAAAGACTCATGACTTTAACTGGGCCAAACAAATCCATATGAAGCATTTGCAAACATTTGGTTGTTTTGGACTCATCAATGGATTTGTAGGAGCTTTTATGTTGTTTTCCTTTTAGGCAGGAAACACAATGCTCAGGACATGTGAACAGTTTTTGAGGTAAACCTCTTACTAACCCCTGTTTTGAAATGGCAGTGATTGTCTTGAGATTTGTGTGCCCCAATCTCCTGTGCCATAATTCTGTCTCTTTGTTTGATGCAGTTGAGAACAGACAGGCATCAGTTCTGGGGCTCTCTTTTGACATATCTACCACATAAACATTGCCACTTCTTTGAGCAACAAGTTTGATTTTTCCAGTTTTTGTTATTGCTTCAATCTTTTCAACCATTTCTGGTTCAACAATCCTACAACACTCCTTTGTGAAAAATGATCCATACCCCTTATCACTCATTTGTGAAACACTCAGGAGGTTGAATTTTAGATTGTCCATCAGATTTACGTTTTCAAATTTTACATTACCAGACTGTACTGTACCAGACCCCAGAACTTTCCCTTTACTATTATTACCAAAGGATATATCACCCCCTCCATTGATTTTGAAATCTTTGAGAAGGGCTTTACATCCTGTCATGTGCCTGGAGCCTCCACTATCTACATACCAAAGGCTATCTAATCATGCAGAAGCTCTCTGCACATGAAGTAAAAGAA
>JARYGA010033316.1:0-41873 GCA_030545235.1 Helianthus tuberosus | reverse complement strand
GGTCAGCTTCGAAGCTTTTCTTGAGATCATTTATCTCAATCTCATGCCTTCTAGTCAATTCACCCACCTTCTTGACCCAAGCCTCTTCTTTCTTGGAAAACCCATCAATCACTTTCTTCATAGCAGCCATTGAAGACTTCATTTTCTCCTTCTTCTTTGAAAACTCCTCATACTCCTGCATTCCCTTCTAAAAACGAGTAACACCCTCAGCAACCAAGGCAGAAAGGTTGCAGGAGCTAAGCATCAACCTTGATATAAAATGGTCACTTTCCATTTCAGATATAGCACCACGAATGCCAGGAGGGCAAAATGAGCTAACACATTAGCACAAACAGCAGGGTCTTTAAAACTATCACCAACCTTCACAGTCCAATTAGGAACATAAACCTCATCGTCGTTCAAACCTTCAACGTCTCTGCTTGACGAACCCTGAACAGGAGTAGTCATAACCGTCTTGGCTGAAGTCTTCTTCTTATCATGAACAACCAACTTTTTCTCCTTCTCAACATCAACACCTTGACCCTCGGAAACCTCGATGTCATCACTCAACTCCGCTGGATCAGAAGAAGTAGGATGAGTGGCACCTTTCAAACGACGAGTAGAGCGACGGGTTGAAGCCTTTGGAACAGCAGGCTTGGAAAACCCTTTAACATTAGAAACACTAACATAACCCGAACCCTCGAACCTTTGCTCAGCACTCCTAACTACAACATTCTCACCAGGGACAGCTGAGGCATCCTCAAACGCAACATTAGAAGTATCGTCACTTTTGATGAAATCAAGTGCAGACATAACTGCAAATAATCATAAAACAAAAACACATAAGGCATCAAATCAAGAAAACACAAAAAGAGTAAACAAGAAAAATGCATACCCGTGCCATTCCTCATTAGAACCGGATCCCGATTGGACTTATCCCACAACTTGCTAACACCCAACAAAACTAGCAAATGTTCAGGAAAAGGACTTGAAGGGCACTCTCGGACAGCTTTAAGAAAAACTTCATTCAAATCAGACTCGGAAGGTTCCGGTTCATTGAGAACGGCATCAGGGTGTCTCCACACCATTATAAAAGGGATAATAGAATCAGAAACCCAGAAATATCGATCCTTCCAAGTACCAAGTGTGGTAACCATGGAAGAGATCAGACAAGTATCAACCTTGGATGTTTCAAAAGTGAACAAATCGTCGTTTTTCGCCAAACGAAAAAACCGACGGAACAACAACAATGAAGGGTCATACCCACAAGCACGGCATAAAACCTCGAAGTGCAAAACCCTAGCCATGCCCTTCGGATGTATTTGACCAAAGGAGACTCGGTAATACTCCAGCAGATTTAAAACAAAGAGGGAAAATGGATGACGGAGGTTAGAAAACTCAAAATGACGACAATAAAGAGCAATCGAACCGGCCGGACATTTGTCGATCGGAACGTCACAAGCCGGAGCAGTTGGTTTAAATTTCATCTTGATTCCCCATTCCATACAAAACAACTCTACTTCCTCTTGGGTTAATCGAGAAAACGATTTTGCCAAGTCTTTCCGTGCACCCATGATCAAGAAAAAAGAACAAGTAAAATGTATAACATGTGTTAAGCCCATGTAATAATCACTCATAACGTGTGTATACTGATCATAACACATATACAAGTTAATATGGAACATATAATATGAAACGGGCCATTTATTGTGTATAGGCTATTTACTATACCAAAACCCGTATACCTGATGTGTTAAGCATCCATTATAATCTTGTCGTACCCCGACTTGTATTCATGTATATGAAAGTGGTTTGCAAAACACAATGATGTGCATATACGTAACACACGTACATACAATTTAATATCGTAACATCGTATACCTCGGATAACATGTGTTAAGCCTCTGTTATAATCTTGGTTTAACCTAACATGTTGTCATGTATAAGCTAGTGGTTTTCAAATCACCATGATGTGTATATAATACTGTAACACATGTAAAAGTTAATATGAAACATGTGTTAAGCCTCTGTTATAATTCGAGGACCTTCAATAAGTGACATTTTTTGGGAAAGAACTCTTCGTTCATTTATAACATGTATTAGTGGTTTATGCTGTAACAGAACACCATGATGTAACCTAACATGTGTTCATGTATAACATATGTTAAGCCCCTGTTAGAGTGACATATAATGTGTGATAACCTTTGTTAATTTTAAAAAATAAAAAACAAGTAATATCTATTTTATTTTTTGTTGAAGTTTAAAATATCCGATAATGTGGATACTGAGCGTAACACTTGTACAAGTAATAAATGTACAAGTTAGTGTGTAACGTGTAATATGAAACGAGCCATTTATGGTAACACATGTACCGGTAATTTTGGAATATATAATATGAAACGGGTCATTTGTTGTGCACATTTTGGAATATATAACATGTGTTAAGCCTCTGCTATAATCTTTTTGTAACCTGACATGTATTCATGTATAAGCTAGTGGTTTACAAAACACCACGATGTGTATATACTGATCTAACATGTGTTACAATTTGTTTGTTTGGAACATGTAGTTGCTTAACATGTGATAAGGGTGAAAACAGTCGACGGAGGCGATGAGTTTAATGGTGAGCTTAGTTAATATCATAATCTTGTTGTAACCCGACTTGTATACATATAACGTGTGTTAAGCCTCTATTACATGGGTTTCATGTCACATGTAACACATGCATGTCCAGAAGTTCAAACTATAACACGTGTTACGTTGTGTTGTGCTGTAACATAAACATGGTCATGATCCTTGAGCATCTGATCCATGTTTGACAAAACCAAACGGTCCCGAGAATTGGATCTTGGTTCCCTTGTATCCATTACCATCCTCATAACAAAAAGATAAGATAACCGTTAAGTCGTTAACTAGACATCACAACTTTTTAGCTAAATTGCAATCTTTTTCTCAAATAACAACACAACATAGCCAGAAATTAGTTCATATGCAAAATAAATTTCCAAATTAAATCCCCAAAATCAAACTTAAAACAGATGCCAAAAACACAAATATCATCAAATCATCAAATTCCAAACAACAACGAGATCCCCACAAATATCATTACAATATAAAGCTTCTAAATTTATAATAAAAAAAGGTAATAATAACAATAATAATGATCCTAAATCATCAAATCCAAACAAACAAACAAAAACCCACAATGCAATAATCAAATCAAGAAACTAACTCAAGATTACCTCATCACAAATATCACCACAAATATCATCAGAATTTTTAAAGCAATAATGAGATCCACCTTTAGCCATCTCAATCAATTTAGATAAAGCAGACATCTTTCAAATCGTAAACCCCAATCAACCGATAAAAACTAATAGATCGGACCCAAATTGAATCAAATAATAAAAAAGGAAGAAACTTTATTCACACCCCTGTTCACCACAAGATCTCGATGAACGGAGGAGGGTGAGAGAAGAAGAAGAAAAGCGAACCAAAGCCCAGATCGTAGTAAAGATCTTGTTTAGGAAGATGAAGGGGATTTGAAATGGAAGAAGCTCAAAGTGAAACACTTTATAATCAATGGAGCTGTTAAAAAACCTTTGACTAAATTAATCTGGTTCTTCCCAAAGGGTAGGATCTCTTGCTTCCCAAAGGGTAGGATCTCTTGCTATGGCTTATGCATTAATAATTACTTGTGTTCCTGCTGGAATGTTGTACCCCATTACCTTGACATCTTGTGTTGATTCTCGTGGAATAAGTAGTAGGAGTGAAGCTCCATGGTTCTTTAATGGTGGACCTCGTACATAAAGATATTAAGAAGATGAAAAACAAATGAAAATTTTCTTTATTAGTTAAAAAAAAGTAAAAGGAATGGGGGTTGTACAAGTGATGTGAAAGGCAATAAATGATATTGGTCAATTCAAAGTAGAAAAGATCTTTTAGGATAAAATTACACATATACCCTTATATGCTATAAGAGTTATCAGCTTCTTGATGCACATGTGGATGAATCTTGGCCAAGTAATGAGTTTTCAAGGTTTTCCCAAAATTGAGGGTTTTCCATACAACATTATCCTATATATATATATATATATAGAGAGAGAGAGAGAGAGAGAGAAACGGGATCGGGGGAAAACGCTCAAAAGTGTGAGAAAATAGGATAGCATACATGTCCGTATGTGGGAAACCTAGTAGATGGTTTCGCTTATATGTACAATGGGAGTTTCGCTTTTGTGGACATGTCCATATGAGCGAAACCTAGTCCCTATATATAGCCTTTGAACGAAATCATTTGTAACAATTGTGTTATTCCATACCGAGGTGCTGCCGGTGTGAAGAACTACTTGTATTCGTGTTATAATCAATACAAACAGTAGTTAAAGTGAAGAATCAGCTGTATCTACCTTTGTTTCTTGTTATTCCGGACCTGAAACAGAGTTGAACACCTCTGAACGACTCGTTTGGGTCAGATCACGATCCTACAAGTGGTATCAAAGATCAGGAGGAGGAGTTCTGCAGTATTCAGCTGATTTTCATTGAAATTTCTAGCTTCTACACCTTCTTTCATCATTATAGAGAGATTTACCGGTCGAAATTCGCTCAAAATTTCACAGATCATAGACAATTGGACATAGACAAATCCCTGAAAGTTTGACACTGAAATTCAAACTAAAAATGGACCAAATTGCATTCCGATTAGATTTCGCTCATACGGACATTGTGTGATTTCGCTTATCAGTACACCTTAATTTCGCTCATAGTGACACTTAATCTGTTATTTCACTCCAAAGGACCAACTAATTTCGCTTATTTGAACATCCTGTTTTCGCTCATTAGTACACTCAAGGTTTCGCTCATTTGAACATAAGGGTTTCGCTCTTGTGACATTTGGGATTTCGCTTCTGTGTCATTTGGTGGTTTCGCTCAAACAGTCATCCCATTTATTCTTCTGATTTCGCTCAAAAGGACAGTTGTGAAATTTGTTAAAAAACTGAAAATGGACGAGGAATTTTACAACGCATTCGCCACTCCGGTTACCCCGATAACTATTGCACAGAACACAATGCTCGAAAACGAAACGGGAACAATGCAAAAACCACCCAAACTCATGAACATAGAAGAATATAAAGGTTGGGAAGGTCATTTTGAAAATTGGGTCCAAGCCAACTACTTGGATGTGTGGGAATGTGTTGAGACAAAATACATTCGACCGACGAATGATGATGAAGAAGTGGTTCCGATTAAAGATCTAAGCGCCGATGCTAGAAAGAAATACAAAGATGAGAAAATGATGCTGAGTCTTCTACAACAAGCTGTGAAAGAAGATATTTTGGTTCTATTGCAACATAACGGAACTTCATATTCAATTTGGAAAGCATTGCGATCAAAGTTTGTTGGCAGTCAGGAGATGGTGAAGAATAAAAAATCACTTTTGAAGAAAGAGTTCGATTTGTTTCGTGGGTTGAAGAATGTGGGCACAAGGCAAATCATTGAGAGATATTGCAATCTGCTAGCAAACATGAAGAGATTGAGTATTGAGAAAGACAATGAAGAATTGATCGAGAAGCTTGCTGATGCTTTGC
Organism: Helianthus tuberosus; assembly: GCA_030545235.1. Lineage (NCBI taxonomy): Eukaryota > Viridiplantae > Streptophyta > Magnoliopsida > Asterales > Asteraceae > Helianthus > Helianthus tuberosus. The sequence continues at coordinate 36,309 of JARYGA010033316.1, read as the reverse complement.
CACACGAGACTTGGGGCACATATCTCATGATTCTTAGAAACAAGAAAGGTTTTAGCAGTTTGACTCTCAGCAAGTTCATTGAGAAGATTGAAGCTCAGGAGATGGAACAGAGAAAGGCTTTAAGAATGAAAGATTTCGATGGTGAACAAGACATCAGTCTTTACTACAAAGGTGGTGTTAGTGATAAATCCACCAACTTGTCACCAAAATTTCAAACAGCATTCAATGCAAAGAGTCCATCTGAAAGTTCTTCTAAAGGATCAAGCAGCAACACAAGTTTCTCATCATTTCCATCTTTTGATCCGAATATTTCAACAACAAGAAATGGCAAAAAGCTTCAATGCAACATTGTATTGAACATTGAAAATGATCAGGAATATTCTGAAGAGTTAGCAAAAAGCCATATGTCTTTATTAGGAACTGTTCTTGAATCTTATGGTAGTTTTGTTGCAGGTCGAATCGGGAATCCAATGCTGACAAAGGAAGATTACGACCAGATAGATGCTGAAGAGATGGAACTGATGGACATAAAATGGTGCTTGGCCAGCGTGTTGAGGAGAGCTGAGAAATTCAAGCAAATCACTGGAAGAGGTGATCTTCGTGATGCTGGTGTTTCTACTTTAGGTTTTGACAAATCTAAAGTCACTTGTTTTCGTTGCAGGGAGAAGGGTCACTTCAAGAGAGAGTGCACCAATCGCGAAGCAAGTGGAGCTCAGAATCCTTTTAACAACAACAATGATTACTACCGAAAAGCCATTTACCATCAAGTTGCTCAACAACCGCCTCAACAACAACAACATCAGGCACAAACTGCACATGGAAGATATGTGATTAAAGAGTCTGGAAAGAGAGCTTGTGTGATTGATCAAGATGATGAAAAGCTACCCGACGGATTTAGCTGGGAAAATTTCACATGGGATGATTATGTTCCTGATCAAGCTACAGCTCACAAAGCTTTTGTAGCCCGAGTTAAAGAAGATAGTGATGATGATACTGCGTATTGGGCGAGAAAATTCGATGCTGATATGAAACTGATTGCAGAAAGTGACAGTGAAGATGAAAAAGTTAAAAAGAAGAAGAAAAAGGTCAAGACTCCTGTGACCAGTGATGATGAGACTGTTCCAGTGATCAAAAGGAAAGTAAAGGTTGAAGTTCCAAAATTCAAGGTTGATGAAGAAGTCGATGCTAAAAAGATTCCGGTGAAATGTGAAAACTGTGAAGCCATAAAAAGGCAGAACAATACATTGATCTATAACTTGAACAGTTTGAAGGAATCTTATGATGTGTTGAACAAAGCAATGAACCAGTATAATCAAACAAGTGAAGAACAAGCAACGGCAATGAAGACACTTCAAGGAGCTTTTATGACGAAGCAGAAAGTAGTGAACAACTACATTGAGAAGTGTGCTGTGCTTGAACAAAAACTGGAACTGCAAAGAATTGAGACTGAAAGAGTAAACCGTTTGTTGAAAAGTTACTCATGTACTTCTTATGTCATTGACATGATTTATCCGACTGTTGAAGGCATGAAGGCATTTGAAGAGGATGAAGTAACTGAAGAAAAGAATGCTGAAAAAGTGGATGACGAAAAGTCTCCAGAAAAGAAGAACAAAAAGAAGAGTGACACAAAGAAAAAGACTGACAAGAAGGATTCTGGTAAGAAACAAGATGTTGGTTATAACAAATGTCCACCCCCGCTAGAAAATGGATATTTGCCCAGGAATCCAAATCAGGAAAGAGTCGAAAAAGCAACAAATTTACAGTGGGAGTCGGAGTCCTCAGTCAATTTGCCAGAAAATATAGATGTCACGTTTACATCATCTGACACTGATCATGAGTCCGAGTTAATAAAGAAAGTCGTCGATAGATGAAACTGAAGAGTCAAAGTTGGAGTCAAACTCAGAGTCAGAGTCAGAGTCAAAGTCTGGTTCTGAAAGTTCGATTTCGACAGTCAACAGTCAAAATTCTTCGGTTAAAAGGGTTTACAACAAAGAATTCCTGTTATCAAAATCTAATTTGAATGACGAAACATTCAAAGTTTCATATACATTGAATGATTCTGACAAATTATATTCTGATGAGGAATTTCCAATAAGAGCTGTCAAAACTGAATTGATCAAAAAGGTTTTCAAACTTACAGAAATTAATATTTCTGAAATAAAAGATTTAAATCTTAATGGTAAACCTAAATCTTACACCTCAAGAGTACAACAAAGATTAAACAAGAAAAAAGGTTACAGTTCTGGTTCTGGTTTTCACAAGAAATCAAACCCTAACCGTAATTTCAAAAAGAAAGGTCTTGGATTTATTCCAACAGAAAAACAAAAAAATGAAAAATATGTTCGTGATTTTAAAGCAAAGATGACATTTGTTTAAGGTACATCAGCAGAAGAAGAAGAAAAGAAAGAATTCTGGAGACAATCGAACATAGAATTCCTAGCAAAGAAGCAAGAAGAGATGAAGTCTGCTGAACAGAGGAAAGATACGAGAACATGTTTCCAATGCAACACTGTTGGACACATTGCCAGAGATTGTTCTAAGGCAATACCATCAAAACAGGGAGTTTTTCGTAAACAAAAAGAGAAAGTGGTTGAGTTTGAACCGCCAATTGACAGAATCAAATTATTCAAAAATTCAAAATTTGAAATTGGTGAATGTTCAAACAAGTTTTACAACAAAAGAGCTAAATCTGACAACCAGAAATGGGTTGTTAAAAAGTCTGTTGATAGTTCTAGCGATGATTCTGATAGGTCAAAATCAGAGGAGCTATCTTCTGGCGATGAATCTGATTCCACAAAATCAGATGAGCCACAAGCTGAGTTAAAGTTGAAAACTTCAGTTCTTCCAATGGATGATGTTCATTTTCCACCATTGAAGGCTGAAAATTATAAAAAGAAAATTGGTAAAGTTGAGATTTCAAACCAATTTTATGATGACAAAAAGGGTTTTGATGTTGAAAAGGCCTTTAACCCCACTGTGAAACACATTTTTGGTAAAATGATTGATCGAAAAGTCAAAGGGGTTAAAGAGTTCTATGAGAAGAAGATGAAGAAAGATAAGGTTGAACCATCCCTGGTTTGTGACTGGGATGGTACATACTATGAACAGTAAGTCTCTGGACATGCCGGAGCTCCCAGGTTGGTAAGAGTGGAGCAGGAATCGGCATCATTCTTTGTATTTGATTGTGTTTTTCGTACAAGTGGTAAATCAGGGACATTAATTTGTACTTGATTTTCTACATGTGATTGAAGACAAAATGATGAACCACATCCCCAACTTTACAAGTGGTAAAAACAAACTTATTTTCCGGAAAAATCATTTTGATTAAAACAAACTTAAGTGTTTTGAAATCTAAATGAGAAAATAGTTTGTTGAAAGGGGGAGTTCTGATTGTTTATGCCAAATGAATGGCAATTTGAAGCAATTTGATATCAGTTGTCACGTTGTTTGTACAATTTATTTTCAAATTTCCTAAAATGTGTTTGCATTTTAGGGGGAGTAAGAAATTTTAGAAAATCCAAAAACATTAGAAAATTTGAAAAAGTCAAAAACATGATAAAATCAAAAATGAGTTTTGTTGTCAAAAAGAGGAAATGATAGTACATCAGTGGATTATCACAGCATGCTAAAGAAATGGAAAGTAAAAATGTGATAAACGATCTCACTGATGATATGCCAGTAGGTTTTTGCACATTCAGTAGATTGTGATGAGATATAAACCTAAATTCAAACTTGCTTATATCGTGGGTAACATCTCTCGGATATATGGGTAACCCCCGAAATCTTGTTTGAAAGATTCCTTTTTCTGATATACTAGGTTTTATACTCAGTGATATCTGGGGTATTATTCCGGGACTTCTGCTGAACGGTAGTTCTGACCTAGTCCTCGAATAATACTTTCCACAATGCTTGAAACATAGCATCACCCTCAGCATAAATGATAAGACAATAAAATTGCTTAGCAATGCTGTTGTAAAAAAAGATCCTCTAAAGGGGACACACTCAAAAGTTGAGAATGATCTCTCTACTGAACGGTAGTTCTGACCTGAGCTCTCATGATTCTTCATAATTTATTAACCCCTTACAGATATCATTTGTGTCATAATTACCTGTAAGACTAAATATTGGGATCTGGATACGGGAGTATATTCTGAGGTGGGACACGCGATTGAGTTTAAGTGCTTAAAACATTAATCTCGTATCTCGAAATAGTTGAACTTTGTGTGAAAATTTAAGTGGATCAGTATACTGACAATCTAAGTGAATCGTTTAGAGCTTAAAATGTAATGAAGCTTAACGGTGTTGGTGATATGTCTCATAAACTGATATGATCCTCTTACACAAACTCACAAAAATAGTGTCTCTAAATATTTCTTTACTGCATTTCATTTTATTCAAAAATCCAAAAAAGATTTTCAGTGTGTTTTAGCATAAAATTTTGAAAAAAAAAAAAAAATTGACAACTGGTGTTGGAAAGCTGATTTTCAAAATTCCAAGTGCTAAACTTGACGAACTGGTTTGGGAGTGTTGTGTGTGAAATATTTTAAAGTCTTGTTACAAGTGATCATTGAAAATAAAGAAAATGATATTTCTTCAAGTGGTTCATCAGAGACTATAAATGTTAGATCATTTTTGTGATAGTTTCAAATGGTGTCTATATGCTTAAATGTTTATCATAAAACTTATGTTTGTGGTAGAGTTTTATGCAGGATGAATCAACATTTGAGGGGGAGTGCATGTTGATGATGATGAATTTAAAGTTGTCAAAATCTAAAGAGAAGAAGTTTGTTAGTGATTTAAGAGAAAGAGATGAAGATAGAGAGAGAGAAGCCCAGAGATTGATCAAGACTGAAGAAGTGAAGACATAGCATTGTCGTGACTCGATAGTCGACTCGTCAGCATCTGAGGGGGAGTCTGTTGGTGCACTACACCTGTCGACTTCGTCTTGTATCGAGTCTTAGTCTTAGAATGTTAGATTAGGGCACGTTTTACGAGAAAATAGGATAGCATACATGTCCGTATGTGGGAAACCTAGTAGATGGTTTCGCTTATATGTACAATGGGAGGTTTCGCTTTTGTGGACATGTCCATATGAGCGAAACCTAGTCCCTATATATAGCCTTTGAACGAAATCATTTGTAACAATTGTGTAATTCCATACCGAGGTGCTGCCGGTGTGAAGAACTACTTGTATTCGTGTTATAATCAATACAAACAGTAGTTAAAGTGAAGAATCAGCTGTATCTACCTTTGTTTCTTGTTATTCCGCACCTGAAACAGAGTTGAACACCTTTGAACGACTCGTTTGGGTCAGATCACGATCCTACAAGTTTTCCATACAACATTATCCTATATATATATATATATATATATAGAAACGGGATCGGGAGAAAACGCTCAAAAGTGTGAGAACGGTGAGAACGCTTCCTGGCCCAACACGTGTCACGCCGCTTAGAAAAGGGCGGAGGGGCTTTTTTGTCCTTTCATCTTCTGCTTTTCCAGTTCCGGTTTTCCCAATGTTGTTTTAATTTTTGGTTTTTAAGATTTTTGGCGTTAATCAAATTCAATAATTAATGGCGTTTTAATGGTTTCATTGTATCAACATTTTTGGCGTTTATGGCGTTTATTCACATCGTATGCCTTTGGAACCCAGGGGGCAGGAAATCTATTTGAATGGCGTTTTCTAAGGGGTTTTAAACAAGATGGCCTATTGTTCTATTATTTTTTATAAACATTTTGGCGTTTGTGGTATCTTGGCGTTTTACCATTGTTAAATTATATTTCAACCACAGGAAAAAAAATACAAGGGAAGGAAATAAATTAAAAATCCTAATCGGATCTCTTTTCCCAATCTTCACTGTCATCAGTCTCTCTCTTCTTTAATAGTACAAGAACTGTCACCAAAATATATGGCGTTTTATGTAAAACTTAACAAACCCATCGGTTTGATTTTTTTTGCCTGCTCGTCTGTTGAACTGGCTTTTTTTGTGGATGTTTGGGGACATAGATCTATGGCGTGTGAGTGGGTTTTTCGCTTTTTCTTTATGTGGATCTTCATCTTTATAGTGAACCCACTCTTCAGTGTCATTGATCTCTTCTTCTCATCCAAACCTTCTTCAAGAACAAAAAATACAAAATGCCATATGACTGGCATCAGTATTTTTTTCTTGAAATTTTGTCCATCTCATGCAGCAAAATCTTTCTGAGTTACTCCCCTCTGATAACAATTCATTCAGTTTATTTGTTGGCGTTTTACAGTGGGTGGTATTTAGTAGTATTGGCGTTTGTTTTTTTGGTTTGATCAAATTGAAGTTGCTGAGACGTATCATTTTTATAGGATGTCTTTTTTGGCGCCTAAATTAGGCGGTGCATTATTATAATAAAGTATCCGTCTTTTAAGTTACTGTTTTGTAATTAATGTTTTTGATATGCTTTATCTCTGAAGTCTGTAACACGTCCCATCTTTCAAGTTTGGCGTTTTAGATTCTTCAGTATTACTGATTTTGTATTTACTGTTTCTAGTTACATTTTCAAGTTTGCTTTTTATTTTTTATTATTTTTTTTGGGTTTTTATAATAATTTTTCAAAGTAATTTTATTATCGTTTGGGAGTTTTTTGGTGGCGTTTAACTGGATGATATCGTTTAAACAAGCATTTTTGGCTGTTTTGGCGTTTTTATTATATATGGCGTTTTTATTATATAACAATTAAATGAAAAGGAAAATAAAAAAAATAGAATACATAAACAATTGATCTTCCAAATCTTCTCTGTCACTAGTCTCTTTCTTCTTTTTTGAATCATGTTAACTGGCTGGTTCGACTTTCGTATGATTCATTTTGTTTTTTTTTTTGTTTTTCAAGTAGTTTTTTGTGTTGTTGTTTGGAAGCACACAATCTGACATCAACATCTTTTTCTTGAAGATTTGTCTATCTCATGCAGCAAAATGTTATTGAGTTAGATCCTTCAGCCAACAATCTTGAATTTTTCCAATCAACGATGTTTGATTTTTTTAACTTTTTTGGTGTTTTACCGATAAAAAGAACGCCACGAAATAAGATCACCTTAAACCTTAAATTTTAATCATGCTAAAATCAATAATGTTTTGTTGTATGAGATGGACAACATTGTTAATCCTCGGTTAAGAAAGATAACTGATAATGGTGTCCACCCCATATAGCTAAACTTTATTGACAACAAACCTAAATAATGTTTTTGTATGTTTTTGGCGTTATAAATTGGATGGAAGTTTAGGATAAGTCAATAACATTTTTACTCAATGAAATGGACAATATCCTCACTTAAGGATTTTCTCTATTTTATTGAGCGAAATCTTACTGACAGCTAAACTGAATTTTAATAAAACGTTTTGGGGTAAAAGATATTTGATGTTTGGGTTTTTTGGCGTTTCTAAGGCGAATAGGTTATATCAAATATGGCGTTTGGGTTTTTGTGTGTATTTTTAATTGAAGGTCTGAGATGTTGTATATATAGGATTTTTTGGCGGTTTTTTTAGGCGGGATTTTACTATAATTAAGTTTGGCGTTTTATATTTAATGGCGTTTACTTAAAATGGCCTGGGATTTTTGTTTTTGGCGTTTTATTTCATGAGATGGCGTTTTGTGTGGAGTAGTCAAAAGACCCTTTTACCGTTAATGAAGCGCGTCCATGTAATAAAATTGATGTTATTTACGAAAACGCCACCGCGCCAATCTAGTCCATAGAATGTTTTGATCGGACGATCGTTAAGCGTTCTCACCGTTCTCACACTTTCTACCGTTTTCTCTAAATCCCGACCCTATATATATATATATATATATATATATATATATATATATATATATAATGCATATCTGAAGGGCAAATTTCGTAATTTAACACTTTTTAAGGGAGGTGCAATATCTGAAGCATTGTGTACGAGCCTTTTAAGCACCCATTATAAATAAATCCCTAAAATCAATTGCTTCCATCGACATCTACAAAAAGTTGATCTGCTTCCACTGACTTCTTTGGTAAATACGTCTGATCTTTTGGCTTATTGTTTTCATACTTTTGAATTTGAAATTTGAAATACAAGTTCTTCTCTCTTATAATTCTTTCATTTGAAATTCGCATTTCCCTGCTCCTAATTTTCTCTCACTATTCGTTCTTCATGTTGTTCAATAGAAGCCCTAAATCGGTCATATTTTGAAGGATTTCTTATCTGAAATTGCTGTTAAGGGCTACAATCGAACGAAAAAGAGGCTGAGAGGTATCCGTATTCTCATAACAGAAAGAAGGATGAAGGGAAGCACGAACTGGGTTCTAATAGGGCTTTCAAGGGTAAGTTTATCAGGTTTCTTATATAGTTTTTTGTTTCAAAACTGTTCGTACATTGTGTTTGTAGTTTCAGCCTTTCAGGTTATGATTTTGTTTCCTACCTTTTGTGTAATCTGTGTTTAAAGGTTTTGTTGTTTGTTTTCTAGGGTTTTGAGTGAGATATAGTGCCGAAAAATGAAGCAACTTAAGAACCATTAGCAGTTTCTCCAGCGTTGGTGCTTGAAGATAAGGTTTGTCACCGTTTATGTATTTTTATTGATTTTGCGTACTGTACTTCATTTTTGCATCTATGTATAATGGATTAGAAGTTACGGTTTTATTATGTTTTTTTATTAATACTGTCTGCTTCTTGTGCAGGAACAGCTTGATGGTGCAGGAATAGAACTCCCAAGTCTTTATAAGTGGATAGAAAGTCAGGCCCCAAATGGATGTTGTACAGAGGCATTGAAAAATAAGACTCACTGGGTTGGGTCTCAGGCCACTGGTGATGCTACTGAATCAATTGTAGATGCTGAGAAGTATCTGCAGACTCACAGGCCTGTCCAAAGGTAACTTATCTCACTACTAATTAGAGGTGGCATATTGGGTTACAGGTCAACCGGGTAATTTTTTGGTGTGCAAATTGTTGAGTTAAAACACTTTGTGAAAAGTAATCAGTTTTTTATATCTATTTTGGTAATATTTGAATGTTTGTGAATAACATGATTTTGGAGGCTTTATGCATTAAAAATTCACTTTGGACAATTTTTGGCCCATTTTTTTCAAGCTTCTTTTTTTGATCTTATGCTTTTGACCTGTTAGTGGTTAAAACATAAACTGGATTAATCCGTTCAAGTAAATGTAAATGAATTAAAATTATTACGTCTAATGCTAAAAATTTATAGGAGTTGTGAAGATAGAATTTTATGCTACTTTTCATGACAGTCATCGTGGTAAACTTTTGGAGGAAGGTGCTAGTGGGTTTCTGGGGAAACGTCTTGCTGCTAATGAAGATAAAGAAACAAATTGTGAGGTGGATTGGTCCTCTTTCAACGAATTGTGCTCTTCTTCTACCAATAAGACTTCAGTTGGAAGCAAAGACTGGGCTTCTGTATACTTGGCCAGTACGCCTCATCAAGCTGCACAATTGGGACTCAACTTTCCTGGTGCAGATGAGGTACAGTAAACTACATTTTGGGCAACTTTTGACTTGTTTGACCCATTTGAACCTGTTGTTTGAGCTACCATGGCCATCATTAAAGCATTTGGTTTGATCATTCATGTTATTTTTTGTTACTTTGAATAGGTTGAGGATATTGATGACGTTGAAGGCGATTCGAATGATCCATTTGTTGCTGATGCTATTGTGACAGAGAGAGAACTATATTTTAAGCGAATTTGTTGCTAATGCTATTGTGATAGATAGAGAACTATATTCGGTGAGCATAAATCTTCTTGCTTTAAAGCGTTATCACCTATCAATCTTAGTCTTATGCCTGTTCAACACACAACTGTATGAATCGTATTCATTTATATTTTAATCGGATTTTTGAGGTTTGGAATTTCAGATTATTCGGATTCTGATCTTTTTGCAAACCCCCAGCATATCTCACTTGCTCTATCTCTCCCTGTTTCATAATAAGCCCCGACAACCATTGATTGTTTCTCAATCGGTTATGAAATCACTATGTTTCACGTTGTTTTGCTTATGATGTTTCGAGCAGCCGTGGTATCGAGTGTTGTGTAGCACCGATGGATCGAATATCAACAGCCATCTAGTCTGTTAGATATCTCATGGGCTTCCGATCGATTTTTATTCGTTATTAAGGTATCAATCTAACCGTTCTCTGTTATTAAAAGAAACAAAACAAAACCGTTCTATGCTATTAATAGAAAAACAAAACAAAACAAGTCATATCCGGCACTGTATCGAATTCAGAAACGGATATTGGCAATCCACAAACAACATATATTAAATCCTGATTTTGTGATTTATTTACAAAACCGAGCCAGGGGTCTCATTGGAAGTAGCCTCTCTAGTCCTACGGGGTAGAGGTAAGGCTGTCTACATCTTACCCTCCTCAGACCCTACCTTGGCTTTGCTATCGGTGGGATTTACTGAGTATGATGATGATGATGATTTACAAAACATGGATCAACAATGTCTAGAGGTAGTATAACGGAGCATCCGGTATGCATGGTGTGCTAAATTGATTCAAAACATGAAATAGATGAAAACAAGTATGCATTTTATTTTCATTGCTCACCAACTATAGTTGCCTGTATCAAAGTTTGATCCTACATGTTCATTAAAAATTTTGTTAAGTTCCTTTTTCATTGTTGGCGGTGCAAATGAAACTAACTTCATATATTTGTTGGCCTACTCAATTTCTTCCAAGTTCAGCCCATTTTGCAAATTGGGAATTTGGGTCATGCTGATGAAGCTAATCTAGAACAGCAGAAGAGCAACCAGCCAACCATATATGTTGTTTTATGCAATATAACTGCCTAACCGTCCTATGTACTACCATTAATTTATTGCACAAAATACATGCGTTTCAAACCACTACAATGTTAAATACTCTAGAACACATATCTTTTAGAATTTTTTTCATGTACAAACAGCAAACATGATTCAACTATTTTTAAAAAACTTATCTACATCTAATAATGAAGTAACTCATGTATCACAGTTCTATGAGGTCAAAATGCTTTTTCCCACCTCTCTTATCTCACCCCTTCGTATTCTCTCTTGTTTTTGTAAATATATCTTAGCTCAAAACCATAGTTATTAAAGGTGGGAGGCGCACTCAAAGGCGCTTAGGGCCTAGGCGAAAAAGCGCAAAAAAAGCGTGGGCCTGAGGGAAAAAAAAGCGTACACTACCATAACCTTCAACATAAAGTACCAAATGGGTTGTGTGACAACAGAATTTAGATTTCAATCAGTCAAAAAAGCCAAATTTTATAAGTTGGTAAAAAAGAGAACTAAAGAATAACATAGTTATCCCATGTAAGGAAATTAATAGAGAAATACTAAGTTGGATTAGAAAATTTTTATACGCAGAAATAAATCAGAGAACAAAAACAATACATTGAAAGCAGAAGTAAATCAGAAATAATAAGCTGGTAAAGAATACGAACAAAATCAAATCAGAAATATACTGCAGAAGTAAAAAATGTTAATTAGTATCAATTGTGCGCTATAATTACCTGGGAATTAGGAGCGCATCGCTCAAAAAACCGCCTAGGCGCCAAAAGCGGGCACTTTTGATAACTATGCTCAAAACATTGTTTAATTATTCTTAAATCTTCATTACTAACTATTTAATATTTCCTATATTCAACTTGTGCAATACAAGGGTTTTTAACCTAGTGTACGGGGCAAATAACGATTAAAGGAAAAACAAAACTGAAAGTTACATAATCTAAAGCATGGTCTTTTCAACAGAAATGCAAACAAATTATCACCAAAAACAGAAATCCAAAATCAAGAAAATAAATTTAAAACGCTAAACAACTACAAAACTTACTTCAATCTTTGAGGACAATACGCCTAAAAACGGCTTTAAAAGTCTGCCCACCATTTCTCGACACCTTTTGCCCTTCTTCAGTTGCACAACTCAACAACTTCACCACCGGATCAGCTTCAAGTTCTTCTTCAGTGAGCGATTCAAACATCGGATGATTTTCCAAACACAATTTCATCCATTCTCCAAGCTCTTCCACATCAGTTATGGTGTATATAATCCCACCAGGCTTAATCACATACGCATACTCATCTAACAAAAACGGGCTAATCACACGCCTACGATGGTTCTTTTCTTTGAAGTGCGGGTCCGGGAACAAGAAAAACATCTTCGAAAGCTGTGCTTTTTCAAAGTAATTGGGAATGTACTTCATCGAATTCGTTCTAACAACGGATACATTCTGGTATTGGCCCGGGTTTGAAACACGCAAAGCTAGAATCCGTTCTTTGACGTATTCCGTTACCTTGTCTCTTAACTCCATTCCGATCATTAGGGTATCGGGGAAAACATGCCCAAACCTCAGGGACGATTTTGGCAATTTTTATAAAGAGCACATTGCATACATGATGCGTTCGCATCGCACAACACATCACATATAGCGCATCAGATTTTTGGACCAAACGCTTCAGAGCGCATCGCGCGCAATTTAAAACCAAGGCTGCAGCACAGCCATACGCCAATAGCCGAGTTGAGAGAAGAGGCAAGACCGGCTAACGGCTGTAGGGGTAATAACCGATTCAGTTTTCAGTTTATTCGGGTTAATTGGTTTTGTTTTTTCAAGTTTTGGCCATGACCAAAAACTTAACCAAACCGAATAATATAGGTGTGTAGCAAATCGAATCATTATTCAGTTGTCTAAAAACCAATTTTAACCAAATAAACCGGCTTTAACTGAATAAATAAAATAGTAAACTCAATTGGCTTATCAGATTATGAGTTTTTCACCTTTTGCATTTTACATATTTGCACAAAAAAATCTAAATACAGATCATCAAACAATTTGCTAAATTCCAAATTCAATGCTAAAATAAAATCTTTATAACTTAAGAAGAAGCCACTAATCAAATATGCTTTGATTTACTTATCATTTAAGACTTCTAAGTACTGATAATCGACGTTTTCTCTATTGAAAATTAAACATAGTAATATGGTTTTGATACATCAATACTGCAAAAGATTAAAGTATAGGAATGTAAGAACTATAATCGACCACAACCAACTAACCTCCCAGGAGTCTAACTCGAAGTCGATGAGCAGAACAAAATGGGCCGATCGATTCGGCAGTTGGAGCAACGGTCGAAGTTTGAGCGGACAACACCAGAACGATGGTTAGGGTTTCCTGTTTTTTTTTTTTTTTTTTTTTTTTACAGTCGAACTCAAGTTTTGATGAAACTGTATCTGAATTGAATTGGGAATGGCCTTTCTATTGTATGGGATTGGGTTTGGGCTAATATAATTCTATAAAACTTGAATTGGGCCTAGAGGCTCTTTGTCCATGTATAATCGGTTAAAAACTGAATTCAACATTATATATTATATATATATACATACATTATATATTATATATATACATACATTATATATTATATATATTGGGGGAAGATCAAATAAAAAGGCTCTCTGTTGAACATTCAAGGCCTCCCTATCAGCCTTTAGCTTCAACCGGTCAGCTTCGAAGCTTTTCTTGAGATCATTTATCTCAATCTCATGCCTTCTAGTCAATTCACCCACCTTCTTGACCCAAGCCTCTTCTTTCTTGGAAAACCCATCAATCTCTTTCTTCATAGCAGCCATTGAAGACTTCATTTTCTCCTTCTTCTTTGAAAACTCCTCATACTCCTGCATTCCCTTCTAAAAACGAGTAACACCCTCAGCAACCAAGGCAGAAAGGTTGCAGGAGCTAAGCATCAACCTTGATATAAAATGGTCACTTTCCATTTCAGATATAGCACCACGAACGCCAGGAGGAGCAAAATGAGCTAACACATTAGCACAAACAGCAGGGTCTTTAAAACTATCACCAACCTTCACAGTCCAATTAGGAACATAAACCTCATCTTCGTTCAAACCTTCAACGTCTCTGCTTGACGAACCCTGAACAGGAGTAGTCATAACCGTCTTGGCTGAAGTCTTATTCTTATCATGAACAACCAACTTTTTCTCCTTCTCAACATCAACACCTTGACCCTCGGAAACCTCGATGTCATCACTTAACTCCCCTGGATCAGAAGAAGTAGGCTGAGTGGCACCTTTCAAACGACGAGTAGAGCGACGGGTTGAAGCCTTTGGAACAGCAGGCTTGGAAAACCCTTTAACATTAGAAACACTAACATAACCCGAACCCTCGAACCTTTGCTCAGCACTCCTAACTACAACATTCTCACCGGGACAGCTGAGGCATCCTCAAACGCAACATTAGAAGTATCGTCACTTTTGATGAAATCAAGTGCAGACATAACTGCAAATAATCATAAAACAAAAACACATAAGGCATCAAATCAAGAAAACACAAAAAGAGTAAACAAGAAAAATGCATACCCGTGCCATTCCTCATTAGAACCGGATCCCGATTGGCCTTATCCCACAACTTGCTAACACCCAACAAAACTAGCAAATGTTCAGGAAAATGACTTGAAGGGCACTCTCGGACAGCTTTAAGAAAAACTTCATTCAAATCAGACTCGGAAGGTTCCGGTTCATTGAGAACGGCATCAGGGTGTCTCCACACCATTTTAAAAGGGATAATAGAATCAGAAACCCAGAAATATCGATCCTTCCAAGTACCAAGTGTGGTAACCATGGAAGAGATCAGACAAGTATCAACCTTGGATGTTTCAAAAGTGAACAAATCGCCGTTTTTTGCCAAACGAAAAAACCGACGGAACAACAACAATGAAGAGTCATACCCACAAGCACGACATAAAACCTCGAAGTGCAAAACCCTAGCCATGCCCTTCGGATGTATTTGACCAAAGGAGACTCGGTAATACTCCAGCAGATTTAAAACAAAGAGGGAAAATGGATAACGGAGGTTAGAAAACTCAAAATGACGACAATAAAGAGCAATCGAACCGGCCGGACATTTGTCGATCGGAACGTCACAAGCCGGGGCAGTTGGTTTAAATTTCATCCTGATTCCCCATTCCATACAAAACAACTCTACTTCCTCTTGGGTTAATCGAGAAAACGATTTTGCCAAGTCTTTCCGTGCATCCATGATCAAGAAAAAAGAACAAGTAAAATGGAGAAAGAAATCGGAACTAACCTGGAAAACGGAAAGGGGAATATGGAAGAAACTTGAGAGAAAATGGAGAAATATTGTTGATTTCCTTGAATAATAAATGAAAAATAAAACCCAATAGGGGTTATGATTACACGACAATTAATAGTCTGACCTCAGCAGAAACCGCCGTCAGTCATATCAACTGTCTTGTCAAAATTCAAATTTCAAAAATCCTCAACTGTTCTCAAGCCTTCAAGCCTTTAAGCGATAACAAAAAATGTGCAAAAGTCAGAAATCTTTGAGCTCACTTCCCAAAAACCTCTGACTTGGGGGCTGATGACGGGGGTAGCCCAAGACCAAATAAAATGATTTGAACATATGAACGCTTAAAAGGTTAAAAGGTTCAAAGGTTAAAAACCCGGGAACCAGGGTAAAGCAATAGGTGAACAGTAAATGGTCACATCTCTGATTACTTCACCAACTCTCCCAGCCGCAAAAGTAAGACAACTCCACAGAATGCAGTCTTTTACCCGCAGGTAAAAGGCTTCAACCCCCAAAAGGGAAAGTCCCCCACTGCAAGCATGTTCACTAGTCAATGGTTTCCTCTTTGAGCAATAACTTTCCCTATAGATGTGACACTTCATTTAGTGCTGAGGACATTCACCGATCAGCTCTGATTCCGTTGGGATCTCTGGTCATTGTTCTTAAATACTTGCTCCATGCAAGTCACTTCTCTTCACATCCAACACACACGTTCCTTTTGCTATCACATCCGAAGCTGAACACATTTCGGTGGAGGATCTCGAGCAAACTACAAAATCTAACTAGTGAACCTCTCTCCACGTCTTGCAAACGTGGGGGGACCCCACGACCCGCGTTAGGCAAAATCAAACCCTTCAGCCCTTTTGCCTGACCGGTCCAGCTACTATCGTTGGTCTAGTATTTGTTTCATCAACAATGATGTTTTTTTGTCAGCTTCATCATACCATCTGGTTTGGAGGTTTCTTACATGGCCTAAACTTGACACGATGATTATTTTATCTCTTATATACCAATAATTTTGTCCATGCATACACTTGGATGACATGAAAGACATAAATACAAATCTTGTAGGACAATAATAGTTGTACATCATTTTATTGTTGTACTATATTTTATATTGTATAGATAAAGGTTCCTGTAAAAAAGACCAAAAGTGTGAGAAGGATTAGAAAGAATCTAAACCATTAGATCTTTGATCTAATGGTTTAGATTAATAGGGACCAAATTGTAAAATTTGTTTTATTGTTTTGGACTGAATTGAAAATTATAGGGGTAATAAAGTCTTTATATCCATTCAAAATAGGAAACTGTAAATCAAAATCCCTACAATTTCGATCTCTCTTTCTCTACATCGCACGACCAGATGCTCTCTCTCTACAATTTCGATCTATCTCTCTACATCGAAGTGGAACGGCGGCGGCGAGCGGCAGCGGTGGTGTAGGAGCGGCAATGGTGGTGCGGCAGTGGTGGTGCCGGAAGTGGCAGTGGTGGTGGTCGTGCGATCTCTCTCTCTACATCGCACGACCAGATGATCTCTCTCTCTACACGACAGCGGCGGCGGAGCGGCAGTGGTGGTGCCGGAAGTGGAGAAGATGATACAGAGGTGTAATGATTATTGAATGGTGTTATATATGTGCTGAATGGTGTCATATTCTTTATTGAATGGTGTTATATATGTGCCGAATGATGTTATATACTTTATTGTATGGTGTTATATACTTTATTGAATGGTGTTATATACTTACTGAATTGTGTTATATCCTTGCTGAATGGTGTTATGTACTTGCTGAATTGTGTTATATACTTGCTTAATGGTGTTATGTACTTGCTGAATGGTGTTATATACTTGCTGAATGGTGTTACATACTTGCTTAATGGTGTTATATACTTGCTGAATGGTGTTACACTAAATGGTGTTATATACTTGCTGAATGGTGTTTATAGAGATCTTTTAAAAAAAAATCCAGTTCCTATAATTAAGGTGGCGGTTATGGGAAGTTTTTAATTAATTGAATTAATGATAAAAATTGAGGTGTGGACAACATACCGATTGAGGTGTGGAAGTGCTTGGGGGAAGAAGGAGTCCGATGGTTAACACTTTTGTTCAATTGTATTTTTAAGACTGGAAAAATGCCAGATCAGTGGAGGAGTAGCGTCGTGGTGCCTTTATACAAGAATAAAGGAGACGCTCAATGTTGTGGGAACTACAGAGGAATCAAACTGCTAGGTCACACTATGAAGCTCTGGGAGAGGGTAATCGAAACTAGAATTAGAAGAGAAACTCAGGTTTCAGTAAACCAATTTGGATTCATGAAAGGGAGGTCAACTACAGAAGCGTTACATATCCTAAGGAGGCTGATGGAAAAATTTAGAGCGAAGAAGCAAGATTTACATATGGTGTTTATTGACTTGGAAAAGGCATATGACACTGTCCCACGCCAACTGATTTGGGATAGTTTGGAGGGTCGAGGGATACCGGGGAAGTATATAGACCTAATTAAGGATACGTATGATAGAACAGAAACTAGTGTTCGTGCGCCTGTAGGAGATACTAACTTTTTCCCTGTGGAGGTAGGACTGCACCAGGGGTCTGCGTTGAGCCCTTTTCTTTTTGCAGTTGTCTTGGACGAGTTGTCCAAGTTGATTCAGGAGACAGTTCCGTTGTGACAACCCGTAACTTCAATGTACAACCGTTTGTTTCACTTTAATAAAATCAAATCATGCGCATCGATTATTTGATGAGTTGATTTTTATTTTATTCATGTCATACTAAACCGACCCGAACCGTTGAGCAATAAGTTGTTGAATTTATATATGTATATTATATTAATGTTGGTTAACTCTAAATTTGTTATGGATTGTAAAAAAAAAAGAGATATATATATATATATATATAAATTATAGAATAAAGTATGTATATATGCTAACATATATAACACATGGCTGCCTACCTCCTTGCTTGTGACCCAATCCACTTTCCTTTATGCTTCTCGGTCCACCCCCAGCCCAAAACCCTTGTGTGCGGCCCACTTCACTAACCGCCATCATGGAAGCCTGTTATTTAACCCTTACAAACCCTACCCGCTGTCTTTCTCACCGCCCCTCTACTCGAAACCCAGCAACGAAACAGCCGCTACCATCTCCTTCTCCAGCGAGTTCAAAACTCTGGCGACACCGGTGCACTCCAACCAAGTCTCCGACTCCACTCTTTCCTCCGATCGTTCTGGGACGATACCCGCTCCGAGCACACCGACGTCGACTTACACCTTCTCAAACCGACTGCTACGTTTCAAGATTCAGGTTAGAATGCCATCCTCTTGTGTGAGCTTAATAATGAACATGTTAAGCGAGAATGATAACCTGTTAAGTGACGTTGAATGAAACAGGGGAAACTGTTTTGAATGATAAGTAAAAGTGGTGATTTTAAAGATGATGAATCTGTATGATAAGCCCTACTCATTTAAATGATAACTGAAGTAGGTGATGCTAGGCTTCCATGAAACGTACAACTTAATATGCATAGAATACAACCTGGTTAAGCATGTATGAGTGTTAATATAGAAAATGGCATGTATGGAGACCTCTGTTAGACAACTTAAACGATTGTGTGAATAATAAAAAGGGTGATGATGAATTATGTTGATCTCTGTTAACGGTTTGAAATGAACAGTAATAATGTTGGGATTACATGCGTATTCTCCTTGTTTAAAATGATAAAAATGATGATGTTCGGATCCGTTATATATATACATGCTGAAGTGATTAGGATAATGTTGGATTCTTAACTGTTAGCAATAATAATGATGTAATACACATGTTTGAATGTGTAATTGAATGATTGAAATATGATATGTTATTGAAAAAGCTTGAGGATAGCCTTCCATGGAGTGTACATATATATATGCATAGGGTACAACCTAGTGGTTCACACACTACAAAAAGTAGAAAACATGATAACATGGACTATTATTGTCGAAATATGCACAGCCATGTGGTCCCACCTTTTCTTGAATTATGGGATTTTAGCACACAAATTATTAAGAATCAATCACACATATATAAATATGAACTGTACATTATCTGAACGCATGGTAAAGGCCTGGCCCCACCGCTATTGATCGCACAAGCCATTTGTTGGGCTGCACAACCTGGGCCGGGGTATTAGTCATGCGCTGTTTGATGGTAATTCAAATCACCAAACATTCGCACACTATTATGTCATATTCTTCACCGAATATAGTCGCACACTTATAAATAATCGTAGTCACACACTATTTGGCCGTAAACTACTCGCTGTATACATACTACTATGAAATACGTGATTACTTGCTACGTGTATGAAATGCTTGTTATATGTGGATTTCTTGCATACGGTCCTAACAAGGGGTAACCGTTATAGGACGCGGTTGACCAAGTTTAGGATAAACATACTAGCTACCGAGCAATCAAAGGTGAGTTCACACCCTCTACAAAGCATGGGATTCCCTGGGTTGGGAATGGGGTTAAGGAACGTAGATTCCTCGTCCTCCTTGGGTAGGACAGCAATGGTTCAGGAATGTAATTCCTCGTCCTCACGGACGGATAATTCGTACTAGACCAAAACTCTATCACGAAGTCCCTCCTTTTTATATCGACTTAATCGCCGGGCCAATGGCGAGCGGGTCATTAGTTAGATAGCGCTATTTAGGTCTGACAAACCTCACACCGTGCCGCAGAGGACGGGCGTGAACTAATGGATCTGGGGCACGTCAATGATGATAGACATTGACAGTTTCAGGGCACTTAAACATGACTACAGTCAGCAGTCGATATGGTAACGAGTCTAGTAGTATATACATGGGGTAGCCCCCACGGCCGAAACGCCAGATAACTAAACATGGGGTAGCCCCCACGGCCGAAACGCCAGATAACTAAACATGGGGTAGCCCCCACGGCTGGATTGCCAGAGTAACTGGGTTAAACAAATCACGTTTTCAACTATGGGGTAACCCCCACGGTAGGATGCCAGATAAAGGAAACTGTTTTGAAACAACTTAAAACGAACACCCAACAGTGAACTCACTCAACTTGTTGTTGACTCGTTACTACATGCTTTGCAGGTCAATAGGTACTTAGCTGGAGCTTGCATGGAAGGAAGTCGTTGTGGGACATGGACAGTTGTGTGCCATGTTAAACTTTGAAACAATGAAACTTATGCTTTTGTTTTAGACGTTATGCTTCCGCTTGCAACTTAAACTATGTTTTTGTTTGGACGCCAATCGTACTGGTTGAACTTTTATAATTACTTACTTGCTTGTTCTATATGATTGGTGGCTGGATCCTGGTCAGTCACGCCTCCAAGCGGTAGTACTCCGCAGGTGGATTTTGGGGGTGTGACAGATTGGTATCAGAGCCATTGGTTATAGAGAACTTGGTTTTAATAAAGGGAAATTTTTTTTGTTAAAACCAGACTATAACCTGTACAGTGCTCAACGATCCACAACGACGCTTCGTTCCACGTGCAAGACTCAATACTTTAGGTAACGTGATTTAAGTTGATATTGCCTACCTGCTAGGGTACTTTTGCATGATGTGTTGTCTATGGTATAATTATTAGAACAGTAGCATGTTGCATGTTATCCCTACTGCGCCCCATGTGGCACACAAACGTTTAACCTACTTGACAAGAGGTGGTCAAACCCCTTTCTAATTGCTCGTCACCCTGCTACGACTGTTTATGCATTCTATCTATTTGTACGCTTATCTCGACATGACGTCGCCACTTGACCCTCCGTACATCCGGCTTGTACGCCAACAACCACATAGACCAGAACCGGCTCAAATGAACTTGGGTTAGGAGAACTACACCCACGCATCCTGTTGACGAACCTTATCATCTCCACTAGTCGTCTATACCAGAAACGAAGCAGCCACAATTACACACGTACGTCGTCTTGCAAACTAGCAACCCTACCAACCAAATTCTGCTTTGGACAAGTGATATACCCTTGTGACCGTGATGCAACGAACTTCCCTCTTTGTGCCATGCCGCCATGTACCACTACTGGAAATCGCTTCTAGACAGCAGGTTAACTAGTTGAAATTTTCGATTATCGATGGACCCTGTTTACACTCGATTCTTCGTATGAACCCCAGTAACTCCCTGTTATTTCGGATGGCAACCAATTTATTGAAACGCCAACAACCATACCATGACTTTTCCCAAACGCGAAGCTATCTTACTACCTTGTTGGATGGTTCATTTTTATTCTATTTGACTAACTCTATCGTGTACTTAACTTAGCGAATGGATGCCATTGTTGGTGAAATAGTCTTCAAGACATTTAGGGACAGAGTTATGGAACAGTCAACCGACCAGCAAGCACGATAAATTATACGTTTGCATGACCCACCTTACACTACAAGAGACGTACTCCATTTTATGATAGTTTTCTTGCGTATACAAAATCTCTGCACTAACTCTTACATCAACCCATGATTATTGGCTAGTATGTCCGCTCCCTACCATTGGCTTAAGGCAAACCATCACACCCGTACCACAACAACGTTACGTTCTCGCTCCTCCACGACGAGCCACTGAAACGAACCACTCTCTAGCTTAGAGAACTTAGAAGGCTAAACTCCTGATCACTGGTGATCACTCCACGAAACCTTGAGAATGGTGGTGTAATCTTGATACGATTATACTTTCTTGAATGCGTTTACACGTCTTTCCTTGGAACCTCATGAATACGCAGACGTACTTTGGACTCAATTGCACGACTTAAGGAAACCCCCCGGACTTGACTACTTACTTGATGAAACACACACACACCTAAGTTCATGGATTTAGGTAAATTGTCCCTCCTTCGCATGGGGGCGAATCCAACGGCTCCTAGTGGGAGTCACAGTGAAACTTAACGCTACACGATTGTACGATAACCATGCTGCTATGTTAAGTTCTTGTTCTGATTGATTTAACCCCGTGACAACAATATGTAGTCAACGACATACTTTATCTTAACTATACCCAACTGGCGTGCAGCCAGCTGTACATTCAATATCGAGTAAACCCTTGCTGTGGATTCTTAAACGCTTACCCACCGAATGAGACTACTCTTTCTTATGTTGCCACACCAATGCATGATATACTTCTGGGATTCAGTGATCCTAACAACAATCCCCGCGGACACTTGCTTAAACAAGTTACACTCTACGAATATTACTCGATTAGCATTGGGCTATACATGTGATGATACCACAAGTACTGATCTTTGAGCTTGATACAACCTATATGGAGTCTCAGACTTGACGTTCGAACCTAGTCTAACCAAATGAATGTGTCACTTGCTCTCATCGACGACATTCTGATCTACTCCAAGAGTCAGGAGGAACACGAGCGGCATATGCGACTTATTTTGGAACTTCTTCGAACAAAGCAACTTTATGCTAAGTTTTCCAAATGCGACTTCTAGCTTCGGGAAGTCCATTTCTTAGGCCACGTGGTAAACGGGAATGGGATTCATGTTGATCCATCTAAGGTAGACTCGATTAAGAACTGGCCTGCACCTCGCACACCAACTGAAATTCGCCAATTCTTGGGTTTGGCAGGTTACTACAGGGGGTTCATCAAGGATTTCTCCAAGATTGCGCAACCTCTCACTTCACTAACGCAGAAAGGTGTTGTTTATCGATGGGGGAAATGCACAGGAATCAGCATTTCAGCACTTAAAGGATAGGCTTTGCAGTGCACCTATTCTTTCATTGCCAGAGGGCACAGACGACTTTGTGGTTTACTACGATGCATCAATTCAGGGTCTTGGTTGTGTTTTGATGCAACGGGATAAAGTTATTGCGTACGCCTCACGCCAACTTAAAGTTCATGAAAGGAACTACACTACGCATGATTTAGAGCTGGGAGCTAGGGTTTTTGCACTTAAGATATGGAGACATTACCTGTACGGTACCAAGTGCGCCATTTACACCGATCACAGGAGTCTCGAGCATATCTTCAAACAGAAGGAACTGAATATGCGACAACGACGATGGGTCGAGCTACTGAATGATTACGAATGCTCGATCAGGTACCACCCAGGCAAAGCCAATGTTGTGGCTGACGCCCTCAGTCGAAAGGACACTACGCCTAAGCGCGTACGAGCTTTACAACTCACTATCCAATCTAGTCTTCCTACACAGATACGAGATGCTCAGGTAGAAGCATTGAAACCAGAGAACATCAGGGCTGAAGCCCTACGTGGCTCAAGGCAACGGTTAGGACAAAAGGAAGACGATGCATACTATGTAACAGGACGCATCTGGGTCCCACTCTATGGCAACCTACGAGAGCTTGTGATGGATGAAGCACACAAGTCTCGCTACTCAGTACATCCTGGTTCAGATAAGATGTACCACGACTTGAAAACTACGTATTGGTGGCCTAGCATGAAAGCTCACATAGTAACTTACGTCAGCAAGTGTTTGACTTGTGCGAGAGTCAAAGTAGAATACCAGAAACCTTCAGGCCTACTCCAACAACCAGAGATACCACAATGGAAATGGGAGCAAATTTCCATGGATTTTATTACTGGCCTGCCTAGATCCCAACGGGGAAATGATACTATTTGGGTGATCGTGGATCGACTCACAAAGTCTGCTCACTTCTTGGCTATCAAGGAAACGGATAAGTTCTCCACTCTAGCAGACGTATACATTAAGGAAGTTGTCTCGAGGCACGGGGTGCCCACCTCTATTATCTCTGATCGTGATGCACGTTTTACTTCTGAACTGTGGCAAGCAATGCACAAGTCCTTTGGTTCACGTTTGGATATGAGCACCGCTTATCACCCGCAAACGGATGGGCAGTCTGAACGCACCATCCAGACCCTTGAAGACATGCTTAGGGTATGTGTGATTGACTTTGGCAATGGTTGGGAAAAACATCTGCCACCAGTGGAATTCTCGTATAATAACAGTTACCACACCAGCATTCGGGCCGCTCCATTTGAGGCATTGTACGGGCGTAAATGCCGATCACCTCTTTGTTGGGCAGAGGTGGGGGATAGTCAGATCACTGGCCCAGAACTTGTGGTAGACACAACAGAACGGATTGCTTAGATACGACAACGAATGGCGGCAGCTCGTGACCGTCAGAAAAGCTACGCCGATAAGGGCAGGAAACCACTCGAATTCCAGGTTGGGGATCGAGTGCTACTCAAAGTCTCACCCTGGAAGGGTGTTGTTCGTTTTGGTAAACGAGGCAAACTTAACCCACGATACGTTGGACCATTTGAAATCATAGAGAAAATAGGCAAGGTAGCCTACAAACTGAACCTACCCATAGAACTCAGTGCAGTTCACAACGTTTTCCACGTGTCGAATCTGAAGAAGTGTCTGTCAGATGAGACCCTCGTAGTTCCTTTGAAGGAACTCACTATTGACGATCAGTTGCGATTCGTCGAGGAACCTGTTGAAATCACGGACCAGGATGTTACGGTCCTCAAGAGCACTAGAATACCTCTCGTTCGAGTTCGTTGGAACTCACGTCGCGGCCCAGAGTTCACCTGGGAACGCGAAGATCAGATGAAACAAAAGTATCCCCAACTGTTCGCAAACAGTACAACCACTACTGAGGCTGAAGCTACGGAATTTCGGGACGAAATTCCAGATCAACGGGGGGTGGATGTGACACACCAGGAAAACCAGGAAAAACCATACAACTTAACTAGCTTCCTCAGTGAGTGCTTACCAAATTTCGGGACGAAATTTCTTTCAACTTGGGGATAATGTGACAACCCGTAACTTCAATGTACAACCGTTTGTTTCACTTTAATAAAATCAAATCATGCGCATCGATTATTTGATGAGTTGATTTTTATTTTATTCATGTCATACTAAACCGACCCGAACCGTTGAGCAATAAGTTGTTGAATTTATATATGTATATTATATTAATGTTGGTTAACTCTAAATTTGTTATGGATTGTAAAAAAAAAAAGAGATATATATATATATATATATAAATTATAGAATAAAGTATGTATATATGCTAACATATATAACACATGGCTGCCTACCTCCTTGCTTGTGACCCAATCCACTTTCCTTTATGCTTCTCGGTCCACCCCCAGCCCAAAACCCTTGTGTGCGGCCCACTTCACTAACCGCCATCATGGAAGCCTGTTATTTAACCCTTACAAACCCTACCCGCTGTCTTTCTCACCGCCCCTCTACTCGAAACCCAGCAACGAAACAGCCGCTACCATCTCCTTCTCCAGCGAGTTCAAAACTCTGGCGACACCGGTGCACTCCAACCAAGTCTCCGACTCCACTCTTTCCTCCGATCGTTCTGGGACGATACCCGCTCCGAGCACACCGACGTCGACTTACACCTTCTCAAACCGACTGCTACGTTTCAAGATTCAGGTTAGAATGCCATCCTCTTGTGTGAGCTTAATAATGAACATGTTAAGCGAGAATGATAACCTGTTAAGTGACGTTGAATGAAACAGGGGAAACTGTTTTGAATGATAAGTAAAAGTGGTGATTTTAAAGATGATGAATCTGTATGATAAGCCCTACTCATTTAAATGATAACTGAAGTAGGTGATGCTAGGCTTCCATGAAACGTACAACTTAATATGCATAGAATACAACCTGGTTAAGCATGTATGAGTGTTAATATAGAAAATGGCATGTATGGAGACCTCTGTTAGACAACTTAAACGATTGTGTGAATAATAAAAAGGGTGATGATGAATTATGTTGATCTCTGTTAACGGTTTGAAATGAACAGTAATAATGTTGGGATTACATGCGTATTCTCCTTGTTTAAAATGATAAAAATGATGATGTTCGGATCCGTTATATATATACATGCTGAAGTGATTAGGATAATGTTGGATTCTTAACTGTTAGCAATAATAATGATGTAATACACATGTTTGAATGTGTAATTGAATGATTGAAATATGATATGTTATTGAAAAAGCTTGAGGATAGCCTTCCATGGAGTGTACATATATATATGCATAGGGTACAACCTAGTGGTTCACACACTACAAAAAGTAGAAAACATGATAACATGGACTATTATTGTCGAAATATGCACAGCCATGTGGTCCCACCTTTTCTTGAATTATGGGATTTTAGCACACAAATTATTAAGAATCAATCACACATATATAAATATGAACTGTACATTATCTGAACGCATGGTAAAGGCCTGGCCCCACCGCTATTGATCGCACAAGCCATTTGTTGGGCTGCACAACCTGGGCCGGGGTATTAGTCATGCGCTGTTTGATGGTAATTCAAATCACCAAACATTCGCACACTATTATGTCGTATTCTTCACCGAATATAGTCGCACACTTATAAATAATCGTAGTCACACACTATTTGGCCGTAAACTACTCGCTGTATACATACTACTATGAAATACGTGATTACTTGCTACGTGTATGAAATGCTTGTTATATGTGGATTTCTTGCATACGGTCCTAACAAGGGGTAACCGTTATAGGACGCGGTTGACCAAGTTTAGGATAAACATACTAGCTACCGAGCAATCAAAGGTGAGTTCACACCCTCTACAAAGCATGGGATTCCCTGGGTTGGGAATGGGGTTAAGGAACGTAGATTCCTCGTCCTCCTTGGGTAGGACAGCAATGGTTCAGGAATGTAATTCCTCGTCCTCACGGACGGATAATTCGTACTAGACCAAAACTCTATCACGAAGTCCTTCCTTTTTATATCGACTTAATCGCCGGGCCAATGGCGAGCGGGTCATTAGTTAGATAGCGCTATTTAGGTCTGACAAACCTCACACCGTGCCGCAGAGGACGGGCGTGAACTAATGGATCTGGGGCACGTCAATGATGATAGACATTGACAGTTTCAGGGCACTTAAACATGACTACAGTCAGCAGTCGATATGGTAACGAGTCTAGTAGTATATACATGGGGTAGCCCCCACGGCCGAAACGCCAGATAACTAAACATGGGGTAGCCCCCACGGCCGAAACGCCAGATAACTAAACATGGGGTAGCCCCCACGGCTGGATTGCCAGAGTAACTGGGTTAAACAAATCACGTTTTCAACTATGGGGTAACCCCCACGGCAGGATGCCAGATAAAGGAAACTGTTTTGAAACAACTTAAAACGAACACCCAACAGTGAACTCACTCAACTTGTTGTTGACTCGTTACTACATGCTTTGCAGGTCAATAGGTACTTAGCTGGAGCTTGCATGGAAGGAAGTCGTTGTGGGACATGGACAGCTGTGTGCCATGTTAAACTTTGAAACAATGAAACTTATGCTTTTGTTTTAGACGTTATGCTTCCGCTTGCAACTTAAACTATGTTTTTGTTTGGACGCCAATCGTACTGGTTGAACTTTTATAATTACTTACTTGCTTGTTCTATATGATTGGTGGCTGGATCCTGGTCAGTCACGCCTCCAAACGGTAGTACTCCGCAGGTGGATTTTGGGGGTGTGACATCCGTGGTGCATGCTTTTTGCAGATGACATTGTGTTGATTGCAGAGACTAAACAGTGCCTGAACGCGAGGATAGAGGAGTGGCGAGTAGCTTTAGAGGGCAATGGTCTAAGGATTAGTCGAGCTAAGACCGAATATCTACACTGTGATTTCAGCGGTGTAGCAGTTGGCGATGACACCCAAATAACCATTGAGGATCAATTGGTCCCGCAGGTAACTAGATTTAAGTACCTGGGGTCGTTTGTACAAAGAGATGGTGACATAGATAGTGATGTAACCCATCGCATACAGACTGGCTGGTGTAGATGGAGGGCAGCCAGTGGGGTATTGTGCGATAGAAGGTTCCCAACTAAACTAAAGGGGAAATTTTACAGGGTAGCAGTTATGCCAGCTATGCTTTATGGAACAGACTGTTGGGCTATCAAGAAGACACAAGCGCGTAAGATGGAGGTAGCAAAGATGAGGATGCTGAGGTGGATGTGTGGCCACACGAGGTTAGATCGGATAAGAAATGAGGTTTTTAGGGAAAGATTAGGAGTGGCTAATATATCGGAGAAGATTAAGGAGGGGATGTGACAACCCGTAACTTTGAGATAAAAACTCGTTCGTTTCATTTTTTTTATTAAATCCTACGTGTTGCTAATTGATGAAATAATTACATTTTATCCGTATCACGTTGAACCGACCTGAAGCGTTTGAACTAAGTGCACGTCGATTCGACCCACTCGCATAACTGGAATCTTGCGGAGTCGAACCATAAACTTGACTAATATGCATGTATTAGATTAGTTGGTGATTAATACATTCTTGTAAAAAATATATATAAATTAATAAAAATAAAAGAAAAATGCAACTCCTTTCTGTTGCTTTCTTTCCTTTGGTCGACCCCCAGCCCAGCATACATCAAAACTCCAGCCCAAAATCCCATTCGGCCCACCCTATTCTCCAACCGCCATACCTTGACTTTATATACGTGAGATAGATGAGAGTTCATGCACAACCCTACGGCAGCAGCAAGATCCCCCCTCGCACACCGGTACGATCTCCCTCTCCGGCGAACATCACCTTCTTCTCCGGCGAGTTCACCGACGAACACCGGTAAGATATCTCTCTCTCGTCCGTAGTTCTTGCAGTAGACTCGTTGCGGTTCCGGTTTCGAGTCGTGATGTGTGTGATGCTATATTTGTGTGTCTATATAAACAATAGCAAAGATGAGGGTTACAATCTGTGTAGAATTATAGATACATGCTTATATTATATCCGACAGAAAACGTAGGGCGTATGTGTGAGTAACAGTTTCGGATCGACTCCGGCTTAATAATATGAACGTAAATACGGACCGGCATGCTTGGTGCGGACAGGAGATTGTATATGTGATTATGTGGTTACCGCGTTCGGTCGATCATTGGTAGTTTAAAATCGTTTGTGAAATCATCAACTGATCCGATGTATGAATATGTGTTATATACTCCATGTTTCTTTCCATATGTGTGAGTGTTATATGATAATGACTATGCTATATGACATTAATTGTTCCTCTGATGATGATCATGTTATGATATATACATAGGGTATAAATTTATGATAAGGAACTATATGCAACAGTAAGATAACTCTAGAGTTATTTGACTTGTAATCATTAGTTAATAATCATCATGAACATGTGTTTGGTGATCATTATATGTCAATATAAACTCATAAGAATGTGTGAAGTGTAAAGTCCTTATACATATTTACATATATAATAAGTAATGATGAAACAGTAGGTAAATCGAAGGGGGTAACAGATTCGGATAGGATATGTGATGTATTGGTTATGATTACAATAATGTTGTGGATAACTAGAGTTCTGCAAATTCACGTGCATCACCTCTAAATGCTTTGAAAGAATATGGTAGCATAGGGTTAGTGGGCCGGACTTAGATGGGCCGAATAGTTAAATGAATCATATTAGCAGTCGGACTTTATTGTTGATATGTGTTGAGTATATGACCCAAACCTTTTGTGCCATCTTATTATGTGATTTTCATTAACTTATGATGTGCCATACAATAACGCTAAGGGTGATTATGAAACTGTTTATGAAACGTATGTGTGTAAATGGGTATATATGTGGAACAGGATATTGTATGCTACTTGACTTGTGACATGTACCAATACGTGAAATATTTAAATACGAATTTAATTTAATTAAGACGCGGTAATTATGATAGGACGTGACTGACTAACGTATTTTAACAAGTAAACTATCTGCCGAGCAAACCAAGGTGAGTTCACACTTTCTACAAGGCATGGGATTCCCAGGGGTTGGGAATGGGTAAAGGATTTGAACTGAAACTGCGTGATCTCCTGGTTTGGAACACGTACACACCCTCTTTATTGAAGGGTGACAACACGTACTAAGAACTTAATCGGAACCTGCGTAATCTCCTGGTTTGTGGATTACGTACACACCCTCTTATTTGAAGGGTGACAAAAACTCTCTATCATGAAGTCCCTCCTTTTATATCGACTTAATCGCCGGGCCAATGGCGAGCGGGTCATTAGTTAGATAGCGCTATTTAGGTTTGACAAGCCTCACACCGTGCCGCAGAGGACGGGCGTGAACTAATGGATCTGGGCACGTCAATGATGATAGACATTGACGCTAGGGCACCAACTTACTTCAGTCAGTGGTCGATATGGTAACGGGTCTAGTGGTTAACATGGGGAAGCCCCCACCAACTATGGATATGTTTGGGGAAACAGGGTAAACTGATTAACGTACAACTTACAAATGAACTCCTGGTTTTTGAAACAACTTAACAATGAACACCAACTGTGAACTCGCTCAACTTTGTTGTTGACTCGTTGTTACATGCCTTGCAGGTCGTTAGGTACTTATGGAGCTTGCACGAGGAGGCGTGGTCGTTGTGGGACATGGACAACTGTGCCATGTTAAACATTTAAACATTTGAACTTATATTTGGTTTTGGATTTAATCATTATGCTTCCGCTTGCAACATAAACTATGTTTTGTTTGGACACCAATTGTATTGGTTGGATTTTCTAATTACTTACATGCTTGTTCAATATGATTGGTGGCTTGATCCTGGTCAGTCACGCCTCCAAGCGGCGATACTCCGCATGTGGATTTTTGGGGGTGTGACAGATTGGTATCAGAGCCATTGGTTATAGTGAACTTGGTTTTAAAAAGGGGAAAAGCTTTTTGATAAAACCAGACTATAACCTGTACAGTGCTCAACGATCCACAACGACGCTTCGCTCCACGTGCAAGACTCCACACTATAGGTGATATGATTTATGTTTATATTGCCTACTTGCTAGTTACATAGAACTTTGCTCGTGATATGCTTAGATAAACATAACAACTATTGTTTGAAAACACTTGTGTGCTTACTATCTTCTGTCATCGCACTCTCGCGAACCTCTCTCACCCATGTTTCCTTTGATGTGACAGTACACATTTGTTTATGACGAAACACACGAACACACACTCATCACTATAGCAAGATGGCATGGATTGCTTGCTCACCTTATGATGCGTTGATAGTATGCCATAGTCCTTAGGTTTTTGTGATCTTATTACATTGACGACCTCCGTTTGACATCTGAGTTTGAGGAATCATTTGACATGAGTTAGGAGGAACTGAGATGAGCATGCAAATCGCAATATTATTGTGGGTGCACACATAATAATAATGTGGGGTGCATGCGAGTCCCAGTGAGCCTTGACAAGTGGAAAAGGGGTTCCGTTCCGTTATTTGACCGATGTGAAACATAACAAACCTATAGGGGTCATAGCAGTGATTGTCCCCTACTCGAATGTGAACTTTTCATTCATCTCTGGATCCTTTCGAATCTCGATGCTATCGAGTATTACCTGAACACCCATCTGAACACCTAGCGAACCGTGTAGAATGTTAGGTGCTTATACGAATGTCCCTGAGTAGGATGTCGCAGCGTCGAATGATTGATCGATACCTTTCTTGCTCCTCTTCGTTTGCTGGAACTCATGTTTTGACATCTTAGATCCCGAAGTGTGATCACTTCTGCGATACCCTCGTAACAGACTGAGTATTACTCAAGCAACTTGCAACACTGATGGACAGGAGGATGAGCGTAGTACTTTACCGACCTCAGTACTTGACAACCCTAATTACCGGCAACGAGCACCAGCGAATTGGCTTCAAACGAATCCTTAACCCTCGTCAGCAACTCATGGGAGTCAACTCTTATGAATCAATCGGGGCATAAGTGAGGACAGCTGATGGTAGTATGGAAGGTGTGACTGCCAGCAGAGTGAGTAACGCGTTAGGACGTGGCTCAGAATGTGAAAAGATGGACCTTGATGGTGCAGAGTCGTAGAGCTTCGTTTCAAACAACAGCATTAGAGGCAACGGTCACGACAACAACAAGGTATTTGTAATGGTAACCAACAGTATGGAAAGTGAAGGTGCTTACGACATGGAGTGGCCAATGTTAAATTCAACGACAACAACCAAGGGAACGACGGCCGTACTGGAAATCCTCGCAACGAGTACAACAACACGGGAAATGATGCTCATAGAGGGACATTAGGGATTGGCGTGGGCGACGCCGGGATTATAACAACATGGTAGCCTACGTGTTCTTGGTGACTAATCACTTCGCCACTGTTCTGCTTAACCCTGATGCTTCTTGAAACCCAACCTGTTGTGGAATCGGCTGATGGCGAAAACAAAGAAACAACTACTGAGGCTGAAGCTACTGCGGAATTTCGGGACGAAATTCCAAACCAACGGGGGAATGATGTGACACCCCAGGAAACCATGCAATCTAACTAGCTTCCTCAGTAACCACGTGCTAAATTTCGGGACGAAATTTCTTTCAACTTGGGGATGATGTGACAACCCGTAACTTTGAGATAAAAACTCGTTCGTTTCATTTTTTTTATTAAATCCTACGTGTTGCTAATTGATGAAATAATTACATTTTATCCGTATCACGTTGAACCGACCTGAAGCGTTTGAACTAAGTGCACGTCGATTCGACCCACTCGCATAACTGGAATCTTGCGGAGTCGAACCATAAACTTGACTAATATGCATGTATTAGATTAGTTGGTGATTAATACATTCTTGTAAAAAATATATATAAATTAATAAAAATAAAAGAAAAATGCAACTCCTTTCTGTTGCTTTCTTTCCTTTGGTCGACCCCCAGCCCAGCATACATCAAAACTCCAGCCCAAAATCCCATTCGGCCCACCCTATTCTCCAACCGCCATACCTTGACTTTATATACGTGAGATAGATGAGAGTTCATGCACAACCCTACGGCAGCAGCAAGATCCCCCCTCGCACACCGGTACGATCTCCCTCTCCGGCGAACATCACCTTCTTCTCCGGCGAGTTCACCGACGAACACCGGTAAGATATCTCTCTCTCGTCCGTAGTTCTTGCAGTAGACTCGTTGCGGTTCCGGTTTCGAGTCGTGATGTGTGTGATGCTATATTTGTGTGTCTATATAAACAATAGCAAAGATGAGGGTTACAATCTGTGTAGAATTATAGATACATGCTTATATTATATCCGACAGAAAACGTAGGGCGTATGTGTGAGTAACAGTTTCGGATCGACTCCGGCTTAATAATATGAACGTAAATACGGACCAGCATGCTTGGTGCGGACAGGAGATTGTATATGTGATTATGTGGTTACCGCGTTCGGTCGATCATTGGTAGTTTAAAATCGTTTGTGAAATCATCAACTGATCCGATGTATGAATATGTGTTATATACTCCATGTTTCTTTCCATATGTGTGAGTGTTATATGATAATGACTATGCTATATGACATTAATTGTTCCTCTGATGATGATCATGTTATGATATATACATAGGTATGAATTTATGATAAGGAACTATATGCAACAGTAAGATAACTCTAGAGTTATTTGACTTGTAATCGTTAGTTAATAATCATCATGAACATGTGTTTGGTGATCATTATATGTCAATATAAACTCATAAGAATGTGTGAAGTGTAAAGTCCTTATACATATTTACATATATAATAAGTAATGATGAAACAGTAGGTAAATCGAAGGGGGTAACAGATTCGGATAGGATATGTGATGTATTGGTTATGATTACAATAATGTTGTGGATAACTAGAGTTCTGCAAATTCACGTGCATCACCTCTAAATGCTTTGAAAGAATATGGTAGCATAGGGTTAGTGGGCCGGACTTAGATGGGCCGAATAGTTAAATGAATCATATTAGCAGTTGGACTTTATTGTTGATATGTGTTGAGTATATGACCCAAACCTTTTGTGCCATCTTATTATGTGATTTTCATTAACTTATGATGTGCCATACAATAACGCTAAGGGTGATTATGAAACTGTTTATGAAACGTATGTGTGTAAATGGGTATATATGTGGAACAGGATATTGTATGCTACTTGACTTGTGACATGTACCAATACGTGAAATATTTAAATACGAATTTAATTTAATTAAGACGCGGTAATTATGATAGGACGTGACTGACTAACGTATTTTAACAAGTAAACTATCTGCCGAGCAAACCAAGGTGAGTTCACACTTTCTACAAGGCATGGGATTCCCAGGGGTTGGGAATGGGTAAAGGATTTGAACTGAAACTGCGTGATCTCCTGGTTTGGAACACGTACACACCCTCTTTATTGAAGGGTGACAACACGTACTAAGAACTTAATCGGAACCTGCGTAATCTCCTGGTTTGGGGATTACGTACACACCCTCTTATTTGAAGGGTGACAACACGGATACTAGACCAAAACTCTCTATCATGAAGTCCCTCCTTTTATATCGACTTAATCGTCGGGCCAATGGCGAGCGGGTCATTAGTTAGATAGCGCTATTTAGGTTTGACAAGCCTCACACCGTGCCGCAGAGGACGGGCGTGAACTAATGGATCTGGGCACGTCAATGATGATAGACATTGACGCTAGGGCACCAACTTACTTCAGTCAGTGGTCGATATGGTAACGGGTCTAGTGGTTAACATGGGGAAGCCCCCACCAACTATGGATATGTTTGGGGAAACAGGGTAAACTGATTAACGTACAACTTACAAATGAACTCCTGGTTTTTGAAACAACTTAACAATGAACACCAACTGTGAACTCGCTCAACTTTGTTGTTGACTCGTTGTTACATGCCTTGCAGGTCGTTAGGTACTTATGGAGCTTGCACGAGGAGGCGTGGTCGTTGTGGGACATGGACAACTGTGCCATGTTAAACATTTAAACATTTGAACTTATATTTGGTTTTGGATTTAATCATTATGCTTCCGCTTGCAACATAAACTATGTTTTGTTTGGACACCAATTGTATTGGTTGGATTTTCTAATTACTTACATGCTTGTTCAATATGATTGGTGGCTTGATCCTGGTCAGTCACGCCTCCAAGCGGCGATACTCCGCATGTGGATTTTTGGGGGTGTGACAGGGGAGATTGAGATGGTTTGGGCATGTGAAGCGGAGGGAAATGACGGCACCAGTTAGAGTAGTGGAAACTCTTACTGTGGAGGGGAGTAGAGGAAGAGGCAGACCCAGACTGACATGGGATGAACAGATCAGGCATGATTTACTAGAGTTGCATCTCTCTGAGGACATGGTCCAAGATAGGACTTCGTGGAGGCGCAAGATTAGGGTTAAAGACTTCTAGAGGATATTGCAGTAAGGTCTTAGGGGTATTTCAGGGACGTAGGATGTTCCTATTCTTTAAGTAACTTTTTCGGTGATTGCCTTCTTGTGTTTATGCCCAAATGATGTTGTATGCTGTTTTACATGATTTACATTATGTGCCACTCTGTTTACTTTCTTGGTATGGGCGACTTCTTATTTCTATATATCTACATATCTTTTTCTATATGCTTTGACTTGGTGTGTTGGTTTCATGTTCGTTTTAGAGCCGAGGGTCTCTCTGGAAGCAGCCTCTCTATCCATATGAATAGAGGCAAGGTCTGTCTACATCCCACCCTCCCCAGACCCTATAAGTAGCTTTGCTATTTGTGGGATTTACTGGGTATGGTTGTTGTTGTTGTAATGATAAAAATTACTTGTTTACCCTTTTGAATTAATTTAGATTGAGGACACATGTCATCTTCACAATCTTTCTCACCTTTCTCACACTTTTAACCTTTTTTACAATAACCTTACCCATATTGTATATACATATACTTTTAAACTACTTTTAAAAATTATAACGTGATAATTAATGTATATTACTTGTCAAAGATGAAAATTATAAACAAACCTAAATGGGGAATATCATATGAGATTGGTCACCATCTAATATGTAAAAAATCTTCAACTTGGCAATTGGCATAGTCAACTTTTTTTTTCTGTTTATTCAAAGAGATGTAGACTTTCATTAAAATATTAAAACAAAATTGAATCTATTCACTTTTGAATACATGTCCCTTTGTATATAAGGTCACAATTCATTTCTTGGGTATGCATGATGATACATAAATCATTGTACGGTTTCTTGGGTAGGGCATGTTACTCACATTTATGCGTCGTCCTTGAAAGCTAATAATGGCGCGATTTATTTACAAAACATGGATTAACAATGTCTAGAGGTAGAAGTAAAAGTTATAAGGGAGCTTCTGGTAATGCATGGTGAGCTAAATGGACTAAAACAAAAAAATATATATATATTTATATAAGAAAACAAGTATAGTTACTTTCAGTTATTTTCATTGTTTT
>JARYGA010033315.1:0-23627 GCA_030545235.1 Helianthus tuberosus | reverse complement strand
TCAATCAAAAGGATTAAAGTGGTCAACTCGAAACGTCCATTTTCATTCATGACAGAATTAAATGAGTTGAGACCATTTAGACGTTAACTCACTAGTGGTTGACCAGTTTTCCTGGTCGCGCGTGCGCGTAGCCGGACCTGCACCAAGGCTACCGTCCTACGCGTGCGCCATAACTGATCCTCAAATCCATGCAACACTCTACATGGACCTTACGCCACGCCATATGGACCCGCGCACCACACATATGCCGTTGCGCATACCAGGACGCCACCTGGTCATGCGCCATCTATACTTGCGCGCCACACGGATGCTACTACGCATACCAGGACGCCACCTGGTCATGTGCCATCCAAACTCATGTGTCATTTGCAGTCTTCGCCATGGCATCCGCCTACGCCACCCAAGGGTGCACCATAAGCGGACCCGCCATGTATCTGATCACGCGCTCATGGACAAAAATACAAAGGCGGTGTGCGAAGTTCAAAGCGCACTACATAGGGCCTATAACCCACGGCACGCGCACATATGTGCACGAGTAAGGGTGCTCCGCACCCTTTAGGGTCCCCACTGGTGTTTGTCTTCAAGGAGTGCTCCTCCTTATATATCACTTTAAGTTTTGTCATTCCACCTATGTGGGACAAGATAACAAATCTCAATCCATTTTTCTCATCTTTGTTTTTCTAAACATACAACTTCAAGCTTCGATATCTCATTCATCTCAGCTCTATTTGGACATAGTTTGAACACAAACCCATAAATAATTATTTATACAACACATATATAAATATTATTAATGTCCAAAATATTTAGTGAAAAACTCATTTTCACTAAAATTTCCAACATTCAATATTTGCGACCGACCCATAGCTTAAGTAGGGCAGGAGGGGGCGGCCGGCCCCCTGAACTTTTCGTTCAGTCAGTAGTGTGGAGTATGTAGTTTGCGTATAAGTTTTTTGGGTATATACGTTTTCAACCACGCAATTTTATAGAAGTTTTTAGGTCCGATGACTTCTGCCCACCCGGTCGGAAATCTCAAGCTTCGCCACTAGACCGACCTGGTAAAATTATTAGTAGAATTTGGGTTAATCTTTGTGACCGACCTGGTAAAATTCTTGACCGACTATTGGTGGGTATAGTACCCTAAAGATAATCTATAGGAGTTTAATTGATAATTATATAAAAAATATTGAGTTGAATTCAAGTTGCAGTTGCAGAGATGCTTATGATTGAAAGCCGAAATCATTATCATATCTGCTTGATTATTCTTATTATAATTTGCTATAAAAATTGAAGTGATGGCACATTTCAGGTGGGATTTGATCGCCGGCAGGATTCCTGGCCGGAAACCAGAAGAAATAGAGAGGTTTTGGTTGATGAGACACAGTGAAGTATTTAGCGACTTGAGGACTCAAACCAAATCTTAATATTATATACTACTTGATGTTGGAAGATAGATAAACATCCACATCAAATTTAATTAATCATGTGCGACTTATACTTATCTTGTATTATTAGTTATATGTATTTAAACACTTATTATTCTAGGTTTGGTGTGTCGTATATTTTAGGCGGTTGTATATATTGCTTTAGCCGGCATAATCGCAGGTATAAAAGCCTGCAAATCAGATATCAATAAAGTGATCTGAATATTCTCTCTAAAACCTTGTATTTACGTTGTTTAATACAAGGATATTTCGTAAATGTGTCACAAGTTATGACGGTTGGTCAGTTCTTTTTAGACATAATGGAAAACATGAAAACATACCTTTGATTTCATCAGTACAGGTCAGCAGAGAATCCAGATAGAGACGCAGCAACAGTGTTTGACATGATTGTCAGCTTGATCTGGTTCCTTCTTAGGGTGCAATCTAATGATGGTGATGATGAGAAACCGACAAGGGAATCGGTTATGGAGAGGAGGTCGATTGATGATGTTATGTGAATTAGTTAGGTTATGTGTCTAACCTTAGAAACCTCTACATTAGTCTTCTTATATAAGCACCCAGGAGGAAACCCTAATTAGTTAATAAGGGTAGTTAGGCCCATCAACAATTACCAACTAATTATTTAATAGGATTGTTATATATTTTGATCCATATAATGTAAATGATTATAATGGCTACTAGATTAAATATAAAATAAATATATTTAATCTTACATTCTCCCACTTAGCCGAGTAATCATTTACTATGAGTATTAGGTAAGCCTGATCAGGATTTAACACTCATTTTAGCCTTAAACAAGTACTATAGCAGAGAAATACAGCCGTTGAATCATTATGCGACTCAGAACCCCCATTAATCATACTATAGCCTTAATTTAAAACCTAATCGTCATGATCAAAATATGCATAAGCCCTTTGTTTGATTTGTAACTTTATTTGTCTATATGCCGTTATGTCGACTTTGACATATTCTTAGAGACATACAAAATCAAACTGATGAGGAAAATTAACTAATACTTAGTCATTCATAGTCCGATATGCAATTGCGCATGGCCATTAATTAATACCCGTCTATGAGCTCTCTTAATAAGACTTATGGGTAATAGCCCTTCAGTTATAGGATCCTTAAGCATATCATGAATGTATTCGATACAAAACTTAGTTTTCTCAATTCGTTCATAAACGAATAATTAATTGCGTATCAAAAATTAATGCAGCACCTCTTGAACTGTTACTGTTCAATGAGTCATGGTAGCTGACTTTATCACACTAAGTCTTCAAAACATTAATTATATGGAGTTAATAAACTTATGAGTCCACTGATAAATTTCCAACAACATTTAGTGACTATATTATGTCGTTATAACTTAGGTTGTTAATATCAGTGCATTATGACTCCTCCATGAAATAGGTTTTGTCTGCTGACATAAAGATATACCCGAAATTACATTTTGTCATCTTTGAATATCTCAAAGTTAGAGTAATAAACCGGTTTTAATTCTCACTTTTTCTTCAAATTATAGCTTCTCGTTTCTTTTAAGATATTGTAATACTCCATTAGATGCTTCACATTAATCTAGACATATCTAGTGTGTTGCAATGTGAGTAATATCTAAACGAGTATAGACTTGAACTTACATAAGGCTTCCAATTAATGAAGCGTAAAAAATAATCTCATTTACCATATTATCCTCTGAAGGAGAGCAATATTGATTGTTACATATGTAAGGACCCATTTAATGTTAAACTTATGGAACATAACTAATATCCCATTGGATCTATCTCAGTATGTTATGATATCAATCACGTAAGAGATATCTTTGAGATTTATTATATCAAAGTTTGTGTTAACAATGCCTTGACTTATGTAACATATACCTGTCAAAAGAATATCATCTATATAGACAGGTTTATCTTAGTTGCTCCCACTCATTTTGAGGTAGGTACATTAATCCACTTGGTTCTTGATGAAAATAATTACGTTAGCTTTTCATCACATTATGATGTTTGCATTAACCCATACATGGATTTTATTGGCTTACAAATAAAGTGTTCCTTAACCTTCAGTTTAGAACTTTCAGGTTGTTTTATGAACATGTAAATATGTGAGCCATTTGTTAAGGAAAATTGTTTTTAATGTTCATCTAATGTAGCTTTAAACTATTATAAGCTACTAGAACAGTGATGATCCTCAAAGACAACTTTGATAATTTATCTCTTCCTAAGTATAACCTTTGACAATCAATCATGTTTCTTAGTGTCTTAACGTTTGTATTAGGATTTGGTTTAGTTATGAACACTCTTAGGTAATTCAATCAAATCCCAAACGTTATACGAACACATAAAATCAGTTTTACTAGAAAACTGTTTTATTCCATTTAGAAGATTGATTGACACTAATGACTTAATTTGAAGAGATAGGATCGGTAAACTTTTCCAAAATCCATTTCAACTTCAGTTAGGAAGGTTATGTAATAATCAAAGTTAGTAGGTTTTTAAACCTAGATGACCTCCTGAGTTGATTATTGGGTTCATTAGAAGTTTCAGTTTTATGGATTAGCTCTTGGTTAGGTTGCTATCATTTTCCTTCTAAGTTTGAAAGAGTTGGTGCAGTATGGTGTACAAGAGGTCTAATCGGAGTTAAATTCGGAGTGAAATTTAATGACACTCTTCCCCCCGCCTCTTGTATTCCTTACAAATCATGATAAGGACTTTGACTTCTCCCACTGACCTTAGAAAACTTTAGGAACTCAGCATGCTTAGGGTCAATGTTTAATGACCAACAAATTCTAATAGAGAAACAAGTTAATGACGTTAGTCGTTGTGATTTCTCTTATTGAGGATTATGTTAGTTTAGGCAACAATGAAACTTTTGTAAGAGTAGCATTAGATTTTAAGGAGACAAGTTATGATAGAACAATGTCGTGATGGAGCGGTGTCTTGTACAAGAGGTGCAAATTTAGGTAATGTAAAATTTTCACTCCCCACCTCTTGCAACTATTGCAAGTTATTATTAAGACACATAATGCTCCCACTGATATTTAATATCTCTAGAAATGCTACAAGGGAAGTTTCAATGAGGTACGTGACGTGGGAACCTATCATATATACGTTAGACTTTATTTGATTTCTTTAATGTCCAGATATCATAAGAAACTTTAGGGACATATTTAATAGAAATCTTATAAAGTATGTATATTAATAGATTTCTTCTAAGACCGTGGGCCATATGCGACAAAATTTAGATACAAGTTGGTAGTCTTTCAAATGATAAATAAATTATGTCTGAATATTCCATTTGGAATAAGTTCCACGAATGTCAATGAATGACTTATGATGGACCCATACTTATTCCTTAAGCCAAGTAATATTTAGGGCTATAACGTCATGATTTAAAATCACTTAGAATGAGATTAGATAAAAAATCATCCTCATTAACCATGTCATGATTTCTCATGAATTTCGGTTATAATGGATGAAATTTATAAGTCTCATTTTTCCTTTTGTCAAATTCTCATTTGCATGATGACAAAAGTTGTGAAAGTGTAAGGTATCATCTAGTTTTATCTTAGTAATGTTTCAATCCAGATATTTAGAACAAATAAAATGAGAGTTTAAGGTAAGTATGACTTTATGTTGACTATGCAAACCTCACAATCTTCATAACATTGCTTAATTATGATACTATATTCTGATTAATCTTCAGAATATATAAGGTGTCGAAAAGCGTTGTTAGAATATTGCTTATTATGGTTCCTATAGTCTTAACATTTAATTTTGTCACTAACTCTCGTGTTAGTTATTTGTCGAGTTCTGGTAAGAAAACGTATGGAACTAGAGTCAACTAATCATGTGTTAATTGGAATATTAAAAATTATCAGACTTAAATATCATTAGTAAGTGACTACCTAATTAACTTATCCAACTGTTCTTTGGAATAATGGATAGTCTCGTTGCTTATGCCTAGTCTAATGACATAATTATGTAGTGAGATTTTCCCTTGAAGAACCTTAAAGTTGGAATTAGCACTTGTAATTTGTCTATGGACCTTAGAACAATCCTCTTTTAAACTATTAGTGGTTGTAAGGTGAATAACATCTTATTTTCCAGTTTCAAACATTTATTTCTATGTACATATATTGCTTATCAACACACTCATTATATTTTGGTACTTTTGAGTGTTATAGTTGATTTATAAGGCATCAAATTGTACATGTGAAAATCTTAGTATGTAATGTACTGGAAAAAATGTACTTATTTCCATGCGTAAGCCCTTAACTTTATGGGTCATGGTATTGTACATTATTATGTATTCACATATACCACTTAGCTTTATAGTTTATAATTTTAAATGAAGGCATGCATCTTAGGAGTTCTAGTGATTATTCCACAATTATAGATTAGTCTTAGGAAAGACTTAATCTGGAATAACCTTTTAGTGACAGCACTTATTCTTGATTATTATAAGAGACATCATGTTCGATTTATCCTAATCATCATGCTCTACTTTTCTTCTGTAGTGCTTTATCAGAATAGAGCAATAGGATTATCGTGTCTTAAGAGATAATCAAGGATTTAATTTAAGAGCTAATTCTTATAGAAACTTTAAGCAAAATATATTAGATTTAGGAATTAGAGTGGATGAGATATAGACTTATAGAAGAAAATTATAGTGAGTAAAATTATGGGTACTAAGAATAAGGCAGACGAAATGATCATAAAAATTAATTAAGGATCATTAATATAAGGATCATTATGTGAAGAGGTTGTGATATGTCTATTACTAACATCAAAATAATAGACTATTTAAAGTTCTACTTAAACGAAGACAAATCAGCTTTGGCCAGAAGTGTAATCATTTAAGCATGTGTGCAAAGTGGTTGTAACAAATCAGCTTTGGCCAGAAATTGAGAAAATCAATTTAGTTATGCACTTGTTAAGTATGCCATCTATGAATGAATTAAATCAGCTTTGGCCAGATATTAAGACATTCATGTTTATGATGTACACTTAACTTAGCTTTCGTAATACTTGAACGATAAGTAGATGCATCAAATCAGCTTTGGCCAGAAGTGATACATCAGAAGCTCATTCAAGTTAAGCCATTTTGGTTTTGTGAAACATTATTTGATCCTTATTAATTAACTAAGTATTTACAAAACCAATCATTTAATAGCAAACCACTTGTTAGCGCGGATCGAACTCCGCGGTGAGTTCGCTGGGGGTGCAGGGGAACAGCGTGCCCCTCACGGGGTTCGGGGCGGAGCCCCGAGCTAAATCTTAGTTCACATTAAACAGCCTAAAAAAATGAGGTTTCGAGCGAGATCTCGACTCAGTTATGAGGTCTCGAGTGAGATCTCGAGTCAAGTCTCGACTCAACTTGTAAAATTATGAGGTCTCGACTCATCAAGGTCTCGAGTCGCCACCTCAGTCTCGAGTCGTAATCATGGTCTCGACTACTATGAATTATGAGATCTCGACTCCTTATGAGGTCTCGAGTCGCAACCTTATGGTCTCGAGTTATGACCTTATGGTCTCGAGTCGAGACCTTTGTCTCGAGTTGTAAAGATTTAAGCCCTTAGTCAAAACCTTAGTGGTCTTGAGTCGAGACCTTATGATCTCAAGTCGAAATCGTTGTCTCGAGTTATAAACACTTGAGAACACTTATGATTTCGAGTCGAGACCTTGGTCTCGGGTGGTTAAAATTTATCTCGAAACTTCTGTTACAGCTATTAATGTGAATACATAACCGAAAATTCGAATTGTTAGGGATTTTGAGATATGGTTTCCTGTTTTAGTGATGATCTAATTTTATCATAATATTTCGAAAATTACAACTGTATATCTTTTAACAGTTTTCGAATAAACTTAACAGATTAAATTGGATCAAACAGGGAAATAACACTCAAAAATCCAAATTATATTCCAAAACATAAAGGAATTTCGAATTTTCCTAAGAACACATGATGAACCCTAAAAATAAAAACATGATTCTGGAACCTGAAACCTTAATTTTAAGGCTTTAAACAGATTTCGGTACAATTAAGATTTACCATTATGATTCCGAGTCATTTAAAAAACATTCTTTACCCGAAAAACATTGATCTCGGCACATATGACCCGAAAACAGCCGTGAGTGTTATTGAGTTTTCAAAACTTCTGTTTTCCAGATTTCAATCCCAGAATAATGGATACGAAAACAGAACTGACTAATCAACATATGCTCTGATACCACATGTTGGTCAGTTCTTTTTAGACATAATGGAAAACATGAAAACATACCTTTGATTGCATCAGTACAGGTCAGCAGAGAATCCAGATGGAGACGCAGCAACAGTGTTTGACATGATTGTCAGCTTGATCTGGTTCCTCCTTAGGGTGCAATCTAATGATGGTGATGATGAGAAACCGACAAGGGAATCGGTTATGGAGAGGAGGTCGATTGATGATGTTATGTGAATTAGTTAGGTTATGTGTCTAACCTTAGAAACCTCTACATTAGTATCCTTATATAAGCACCCAGGAGGAAACCCTAATTAGTTAATAAGGGTAATTAGGCCCATCAACAATTACCAACTAATTATTTAATAGGATTGTTATATATTTTGATATGTATAATGTAAATGATTATAATGGCTACTAGATTAAATATAAAATAAATATATTTAATCTTACAATGACGAATTCCGACCGATGTATGTTAATCAATAAATAAATATTTTATGAGAATTGTGTAGGAAATGTTATTATTTTCTCTTATTTATTTTGCATATATTAATATTTATTCGGTAAACAATAATAATTAACCTTTTATAGATTATTTGTGACAAATTTGTGACGCAACTGTCAATTAATTAGGATTTTCTTATTTTTTGCCGAAAACTTGTCACAAGTTGTGACGGAATTCGACGGATGGTTTAAGTTAATTAAAAAATAAATATTTCGTCATAAATGTGTAG
The DNA here is from genome assembly GCA_030545235.1 of Helianthus tuberosus. NCBI lineage: Eukaryota > Viridiplantae > Streptophyta > Magnoliopsida > Asterales > Asteraceae > Helianthus > Helianthus tuberosus. The sequence goes on along the minus strand of JARYGA010033315.1, from coordinate 15,224 downwards.
GAAACGGTATTATTTTCCCTTGTTTTTTTGCTTATATAAATATTTATTCGGTAAAGAAGAATAATTAACCTTTTGTAGGTTATTTTCGACAGATTTATGACGCAACTGTCAATTAATTAGGGTTTTCTTATTTTTCGTCTAAAATGTGTAGTAAACGATATTTTTTCCCTTATTTTTTTTGCTTATACAAATATTTTATTCGGTAAAGAATAATAATTAACCTGTTGTAGATTATTTTCGACATATTTGTGATACAACTGTCAATTAATTAGGGTTTTCTTATTTTTCGCCGTGGATGCATTGAAAATTTATCACAAAATCTTGAATTTTTTTTTGTACGAAATTCGTTATAAAAGTGCTGTAATCTGTGATGAAAAAAATTGTCCCATTTTTCTAGTAGTGATTGTTGTTGTCGTTTTTGTTGTGTATATATCAGAGGTAATCTGATAGTACTTTAATAAGTGGCATCATAGCCAAAGATATGGGATCTATGAAAAAGATGGAAGACGTATTCATGGCGGGTAGCCAAGATGGTGCGGGCGTGTACCAATGAATCCAGCGATTCGATTCTGTGAAAAAACATTCCAGAAGCATGAAGAATCTGTTAGATTCGTCAGTCACGTGTGATTATGTGAAGGAGAAAACGTCAAGTGTTGATGACTTGTGTATGAAACTGGGCGGATTCAACATGGGTAATGTTGAATCAAAAGGCAAAAACAAAAAGAATGGTGTAATGTCAAAGTCACAGAAACATAAATTGAAAGAGGTATGCATTGTGCAATTACTATTCCAATAAGAGTGGTGCCATGTCTGAAAAGAGGATCAATAATTCTAAATATATAGTAGTCAAATGGACTTATAAATATGGACTTGATGATACGTGGTTCGTAAGCATGACAAGAAATAATCATGCATGTGGTAATCTTAATAAATTTCTTAAGTTAAGAAACGTGCTTTGAGTAGTAACACAGGCCTTCGAGTATCACGAAAGTTACTTTAGAGGGAAGGGACAAGTGTTGGTGTGTTAAAACAATGATATGTACATAATTGAATCTGTCTTTTATGTACCCACGCTTAAGTGTGACCTTCTTATTATGCAACAATGTTACATTACGAAGACGTTTGCAAAGGATGTTGTAGAAAGTAGTGATGATGAAACCATGAGTGAATTGGTGATGATCAGAAAATAAGTGAGGCTGAATTACTAGAAAAACATTTCGAAACTTTGAAGATTGAAAGTGAAAGGTATTAGAAGGATTATAATTATAAGCTAGATATAATATGACTTTATATTAGGTTAATATGTAACATTATTATTAGTATTCGTAATATAGATAGATAATATAGATATGGGCGGTTATCAAAATCTGTCGTCATGTATATATACATTATTGTATCATTCCTGCAGAATTACCAATTCAAATACGAACATTCATATCATTAAAACCCTAATCTGCAAACCTGATCTAATATAGTGGTATCAGAGCCACATCGATCCAGAATTCATTAGACTAAATCTCAAAATTCATCAGCATATTCAATCGAAATGACAACGACAAATGGAGGGATTCAAACTCAAATCCCTAAACTGCTGGGACAAAATTACTTCCACTGGCATATTCAAATGAAAGTGTTATTGGAATCTCAAGATCTATGGACAATTGTAGAAGAAGGATATAGAGAACCCGCCGCCGGAGCATCGGAGAGTGATCAAAATAATCACAAAGAAATCGTTAAGAAAGACAAGAAAGCACTGCACATCATGTTTCAAGCGATCAATGACACAATATTTGAACGACTTGCAACAAGCAGAACTTCAAAGGAGGCATGGGACACTCTGCATAAGGCTTACCGGGGAGAACACAGAGTCAAGACGGTAAAACTCCAAACTTTACGCTGTGAATTCGATGCATTAAGAATGAAAGATAGTGAAACAATAGAAGAATATGTCAATAGAACGACAATGATAGTAAATCAATTACGTTTAAATGAAGAGAACATCACTGAACAACGAATTATTGAGAAATTACTTCGAAGTTTAACGAGAAAATATGAAGTGGTAGTCGTAGCAATAGAGGAATCCAAAGATCTGTCCGCCTTATCCACTAAAGAATTATTAGGAATATTGCAGTCTCATGAATTGAGACTTAAACAATATGATGATACCCCAATGGAACAAGCTTTTCAAATACAAAACACAAGTCAGGATCGGTCAAGACCTTTTAGATCAGATAATTACGGTAGAGGAAGAAGTAGGGGAAGAGTTAGAAATTATGGACAAATACGATGCTACAACTGTCAAAAACTGGGGCATACGGCACGTTTTTGTCAGAAAAAGGATGAGGATGATAAGAATAACAGTGTTTTAATGCATGAAGAAGACAATGATGAAGGAAACGACGAAACGTTGTTTATGATTTTCAATATGGAAGAGATCACCAAAGAAGATTGCTGGTATTTCAACAGTGGTTGCAGCATTCACATGACCGGAAATAAAACATTATTTACTACTCTAAATGAGTCAGAAAAAAGGGAAGTTAGAACAGGTGACAATAAGAGACTAGAAGTACTAGGAAGTGGTGATGTAACAATCAAAGTGAGAGGTGTAGAGAAGAAGGTACCCAATGTCTTCTATGTAGAAGGGTTAAAACATAACCTTTTGAGCGTCGGAAAACTCGTGCAAAAAGGTTATGAAGTGAATTTTCATAATCGTTCCTGTGATATCAAGGATCCGACAGGAAAGTGTATAGGAAGTATTAAGATGACTGGTAATAAGATGTTCCCATTGAACTTGAACCATGATGTCATTCCACGAGTGTACAATATGATGATTCAAGAACCATCACTATTGTGGCATAAACGATACGGACATATCAACTTTGAAACACTCCATAATATGGGAACAAAGGAAGTAGTAACAGGATTGCCCAAGACAAGCTCCAAGTCTTCTCAAAGTACCCGCGAAGGATGTTTATTCGGAAAACATGCCAGAAAATCCATTCTGAAACAAACCACATGGCATGCAGACAAGCCTCTACAACTTGTGCATTCAGACATATGTGGCCCAATGAGAACGATTTCTATTGGAGGTTGTAAATACTTTATAACCTTTATAAATGATTTCTCGAGGAAAACTTGGGTTTATTTTTTAAAGTTAAAATCTGATGCTTTAGTCTATTTCAAGATATTCAAAAGTTTAGTGGAAAATCAAGCTGATTGCAAGATAAAAGGATTACGCACTGATAGAGGAGGAGAGTGTTGCAGTCATGATTTCCAAAACTTTCTCAAAGAACATGGAATTCGTCACCAACGCACCACGAGTTATACACCGCAACAAAATGGGGTGGCTGAACGGAAAAACAGGACGCTCATGGAGCTTAGCAGGAGTATGTTAAAGATGAAACGAATGTCTCACATTTACTGGGCTGAAGCGGTGGCATGTGCTACATATCTTTTGAATCGAGCCACAACCAAAGGAATACAACACATGACACCACAAGAAGCATGGAGCGGAAGGAAACCCGATGTATCTCATCTAAGGATATTTGGAAGTGTGGCATACGCTCATGTACCAAAACAGCATAGAGGAAAACTAGATGACAAGATGGTGAAGGCTATAATGATAGGCTATAGTGAGCATAGCAAGGCATATAAGCTTCATAATCCAATAACAAATAAGATCATTATTAGCCGAGATGTATATTTCGACGAAAATCAAGACTGGGAAAGTTCACAAAGAAATGGAGAGGACTCAAGTTTGCATCTGAACCATCCGGATGATGATGAAACTGGTGGAAGGACAATTGAAACAAGCAACACATCGGCTGCTGAAGAAAGTCAACAAACAGTTGACACTCATGCTGTGGATCTGAATGGGTCACACGATGAACAGATTACTAATGGTCAAGCTGCAGACCTGAATGAATCATATGAAGAACAAGCAGGTGAAAGTCAAACTGAAAGCCTTAGCAATGGCCGAGAGGAGGAGGACTCATCTTCATCTTCGCCAGAAACCGAAGTATTAAGGACGAGAAATATCTCAAGTATATATGAAGAAACACATGAACTTACAAAAGAATAAGTGGATGACTTATACAATGCACGAATAGCAACGGAAGATGCAGCAAATTTCGTGTTATATGCGGATGCAGATCCAACATCATATGGAGAAGCCCATAGAGAAAGAAAATGGAGGGAAGCTATGGACAAGGAAATGGAATCAATACATCGAAATGAAACTTGGGAATTAGTAGAGCCACCCAAGAATCAAAAACCAATAGGAGTGAAATGGAATTTTAAGACAAAATATGATGAATACGGAAATGTGAGCAAGTACAAAGCACGATTAGTGGCAAAAGGTTACAATAAAAAATATGGGATCGACTATCTTGATGTATTTGCACCAGTTATTCGGTTTGATACTGTCAGACTGATCTTGGTTTTAGCCGCTCGCAATAACTGGTATTTACATCAAATGGATGTAAAAACGGCGTTTCTGAATGGTAATCTGAACGAACAAGTCTACACCGAGCAACCAGAAGGATACATTAAACCAGGAGAAGAACATAAGGTATGGCATCTAAAAAAGGCACTGTATGGCCTGAAACAAGCTCCAAGAGCATGGTATAGTAGAATAGATGAATTTTTCAGATCGAATGGATTTAAGAAATGTGTATATGAACACACCTTGTTCATAAAGAACACAAAAAACTCAAAGATGGTGGTGTGTCTTTACGTAGATGACCTTATCATAGCAAGTGATTCATTAGATGTAATAAATCAACTGAAAACATCAATGAGACATGAATTCGAAATGACGGACTTAGGAATACTACATTACTTCATGGGTATGGAGGTTAAGTATGAAGACGGAAATATTCTAGTGTCTCAACAGAGATATGCAAAAGGATTACTCAAAAGATTTAAGATGGAAAATTGCAACACAATCTCAACACCAATGGAATATGGTCAACGATTAACTAAAGATGATCCCGAAGAAGAAGTAAATCAGAACATGTATAGGAGTCTTGTGGGAAGCCTAATGTACCTTACAAACACTCGTCCAGACATTATGTTTGGAGTAAGTAAAGTCAGCCGTTTCATGGAAAGACCAAGAAGAAGTCACTAGGAAGCCGGTAAAAGGATTTTAAGATACATAAAAGGAACGATAGATCATGGGCTAATATACTCCAAAGGAAGTAAAGGAAAATTAGTGGGATATAGTGATAGTGATTATGCTGGTAACATAAACGATAGTAAAAGCACATCCGGGTATATCTTCAATCTAGGATCTGGAGCAGTTGCTTGGCAATCGAAGAAACAGAAGGTGGTTGCATTATCATCGACCGAAGCAGAATATATAGCACTGTCAATGGCTGGATGTCAAGCACTTTGGTTAAAGGGAATACTTAACGAACTACACATGAATATGGACTGCCCTCCAACTATTTATTGTGACAACAAGTCAACAATATGTCTGGCCAAGGATCCGGTTTATCATGGGAAAAGTAAACACATTAGGGTTAAATATCACTTCATTCGAGATTTAATAAAGAACGATGAAGTTGAAGTTAGTTTCTGTTCAACGAAGGAACACGTTGCAGACATTCTTACCAAAGCTCTACAGCCAAGAGACTTCAAGCGAATCAAAGAGCAGCTGCACGTGAATCCAATCTAGCTTACGGGAAGGAATATTAGAAGGATTATAATTATAAGCTAGATATAATATGACTTTATATTAGGTTAATATGTAACATTATTTTTAGTATTCGTAATATAGATAGATAATATAGATATGGGCGGTTATCAAAATCTGCCGTCATGTATATATACATTATTGTATCATTCCGGCAGAATTACCAATTCGAATATGAACATTCATATCATTAAAACCCTAATCTACAAACCTGATCTAATAAAAGGATAGATAAGGTAAAAAACCATGTGATATACCCCAATGTAATAAGTACATAGAAGACTGCATGGCCTTAGTAAATGTCATCCAGGCTTCTGCAAATATAGAAAAACAAAAGGTGTATGATAGGGAGTGATTCCTTAAAGAATTTGTTCAAATTCATGCATCATGCAGAATTCCACCCTTGGATAATAACGGGGAAGGTATGTGCCTTATAGATTTATACACTTTGGTAAAAAAAATGAGTGGATATTGTTGGATATTATGTCCGGTTCGATAAGTCAACGTTGTCGACCGGGTCTTGACCCGTAAGAGTTACACCTTGGGCAACGAACTAAAATCCACTTAACCTGTTTAACTGGTACTTACGAATGACATACAAAATGGAACATAATTATATTTATGATCATGTGCGGGTATTAACTGAGAGACGGGTACATGGACCGGGTTAGACAATACACCCACCTCGCCACTTGTTGCGCATGCACCTTTGCTGCGCCATATGTCGCACATGCACCCACCTACCGCCACTTGTCGTGCATGCACTCTTGCATTGCCACTTGTCACGCATGCAAAGAGTTCTAGCCACTTGTCGCACATGCATTGTGCATGTCCGCCACTTGGTAAACATGCATAGCCTCCATCTTCTATTTAAACGAGAATTTTGGGTCTTGCAAATGTTGGATGAAGAAGAACAAAATACATCACCGGCCGAGCCGGTCCTCCGCCACTGTGAACTCGGCGCCGCTGCCTTGCCGGTCACTGCCAAATGTCGCCGCTGGCTACCACCGCCTGCCAGCCGCCGCCACCTCGCTGTTCGCCGCCGCCGGATGCCCCTGGCTGCCGGCGCCCCCTTCGCCGTGTTTCGTTGGTTCATAACACTAGCACGTGTCGTTGAACCTCTGTGTCCCAACCGGTTAGTCATTAACCGAGGTATATCTTCTCATCGGTAGTTAAATATACTTATCACTGTGCTCGTATTTGCATGTAACCGGATCCTGTCGGGTTTCGTTTATTGTTGATAACTTGTTTATTTTTCCCTTGCGTTTTATTAATTAACTCACTTAATTAATTGATTATTATTTATTGAACCGGGTTTTGATAAATAAAATTTTAACCGATCACCATGGAAACCCAACAGTGGTATCAGAGCCTTGGTTACAACATACGAGTCGGTACCGCTCCTTTTAATCCGAATTAGAACACAAACTTTATTTATTTAAAGTTTCTGATCTAAGTATTTTTAAGGGCACTTTAATTTTGGTCAATATTTTATTTGTTTTGCTTGACCAAAACATTGCCCGATTTATTTTGTGATTGTTGTGTAATAGGTAAATCTGGGCCGACCTTGTTTTGTAGTTGTATATTTTATTCGGTTTTGTTATTATGGTTTTTGGCCACCTAGATGGTTCAAAGTTGTAATAGATAGGGTTTTTTTCCTTTATTGTATTTTTGTAAATATTGTAATAAACGAAGACCCGAAGACAAAACCGAGGACGCTAAACAGGAGTCATGAAGTCAGTGGGAGTTGCTCGAGACGACTGGATGCACTCAAGTCCATCCTTGTGGTTGTTTGTGCGTTGTGACCCCGTGACCCGTTTGATCTTGCTATTAGGCTCTAGCAAGATCGAACAAATTTTTGGCCATATAGATTTACATATTTGTCTTGCTATTGTGGTTACTTTTATGTTTTATAAGTTGTTATAACATAACCAACCTAAATACCAACATGATTTTAAAAGGAGTTTTAAAATATTAATACAATCACATTAAAACAAGTTCTAAATTGTTTTTACAACTTGTTAAAGTTTTGTTATAAAACAAAGGTTGTTTTAAAATGAATAATAACCAATTGAGTTTTGCAAATTAAACTAATTTTAATTTTCAAAAACTATTAACCTAATAGATTTCTATTAACTTAAAATTGGTTACTCCAAGTCGTGACAAACTTAGTTTTATGGGTTATCTAAAACTAATTGTCCCGAGAGGTGAAAGAGTCTTTTTGGTTATGTTGCAAATTTAATATCTAAATTAAATCCGACTATAACGACCCTATTTGGTAAAAATTAAAATCAATGGTCTATGCATCCTACTACTAGTAACACTTGGGGTATAATGCGAACCATCAGTGTTGGAGCCACAACACAACACTTGGTGTCTAGTTTATCCTTCCAAGGTGCAAGGGCTTCGTCGACACATCTGACCATTCCACATGTGACCGTTTTAGGACGACTATTACTCTTCTTCTCGTGTTACGTGCCCCAGCTGTCTCGAGAACAAAAGTGGAATAGATGAGGCCAAACGTATCAATGCAAGGACAATAGGTTATCCTCGCAGCCACATAAACCCCGGGAGTTGTGCTTTTCTCACAATTGACAATCGTTTTCAGTCCGCTTGAACCTCTTGCTAATGTTGTGTGCTACAGCTGCCTTTAAAAAGAGCTTCTAACCGGATTCTCATTCCTTATCTTCTCACCTCACGAAATAAGGAGATATACATCGAAAATACTAATTAAAATCACCTTGCTTATATAACAGATGTCTAATGAAAACAACTCCTTCATTCTCTAGTTTATACTTGAAAAGGAAAAAATTGAATAACACCAACTTTCTCGAATGGCACCGCAATCTGAGAATAGTTCTCAAGATGGAGAAAAAGCTATATATCTTATATGGCCCAATCCCTACCGAGCCTGAAAGTAACATTACTGTTGCTCGCAAAGCTGGAAAAACATAACGAGGATGCCATTGAGGTAACCTACCTTAGGAAAGCCACCATGTCTCCTGAACTTCAGAAGAACATGGAAGATAAGGATGCTTATGACATGATCCAGCAACTAAAAGGCATGTTCCAGAAACAAGCACGATAGGAGCGATATGACACCATGAAACAGCTCATAAGCTGTAAAATGTTGGAAGGATCATGTATCAGTACTCATGTGCACAAGATGAAAGGATACATTGACCAGATGAACAAGCTTGGTTATTCTACAAAAACCAATCAAGTTCTAATGGTCTAGTCTGGTGGTGTTAAGAAGGCCAATAACAAGAAAAGGAAACATAAAAGCAAAGGCAAGAAAAAATTTGTTGTTGCTGACAGAAATGCCACCAACAACAAGCATGTTGCAAAACCACACCCTCCTGAGGAGCGTCAGTGCTTTGAATGCAACCAAATGGGGCAGTGGAAGGGAAACTGCCCGCAGTATCTAGCCAAGTTGAAGACAAACAAGGTCAATAACATTGGCACTTCTTCTGATATTCTCATTTATGTTATCGAACTTTTCATTGTTTCTAGCAACACATGGGTATTTAATACCGGATGTGGTCTCCACATCGTTAGTGACTTGCAGGAGCCTGAAAAGTGTAAGAAACTGAAACAAGGCCACACGGAACTCATAGTTGGTAATGAGAGTTCTAGTTCTGGCAACTAGAACATTTTGTTTTTCATGTCCCTTGACCTTGTAGTTACTTTAAATAACCGTTTATATGCACCTGGTGTGACCAGAAACATTATTCCAGTTTCTTCACTGTTTGAACAAGGATTCAAGTACGTTTTAATGGTTTTTCTATTTTAGCCTACTTGAATGATGTCTTTTATTTTGAGGCTAAACCTCGAAATGATATTTTTGAGGTTGATGTTCAAACAATTAATAACATATATCATCTTTCCACGCGTAACAAAGCTGGTATAAATGAAACACATTTATGGCATTGCAGACTTGGCCACATAAGTAAGGCACGCATAAAATGGCTCCAGTCCGAGGGGATTCTTGAATCCACTGGACAGGACTCCTTTCATGATTGCGAATCTTGTTTAGCTGGCAAACTCACAAAGCACCCCTTTACCAATGTTGGTGAACGGGACCATGGTCTTCTAGGACTCATTCACACTGATATACATGGCCCTTTCAGAACCATGGCTAGAAACCATGACTAGAAATCCAGCTTGATAGAAAGATAAAAGTACTTCGATCAGATCGAGGTGGTGAATACCTCAGCTTTGAGTTTCTCAATCATCTGAAAGAGTGTGGAATAATTTCAAAACGCACTCCACCTGGCACACCCAACTTAATGGCGTGAATGAAAGGAGAAATCGAACTCTACTTAATATGGTTCGATCGATGATGTGTAGAACTAACTTTCCTCACTCCTTTTGGGGTCATGCTCTTATAACCGTTGTCCGCATTGTCAATTTTGCTTCGATTAAAAGGGAAACAAAACCCGCCATATGAGATATGGCATGGGCATAAACCCGATTTGGAATATACCTTAGAGTATGGGAATGTGATGCATACATCAGAAATGATTCTGATGATAAGCTCGATCCTCTAGGCGAAAAGGTTGTTTTCGTCGAATACTATAAACGAAGCGGATATTATTTCTACCATCCTGATGCAAATGTGATTTCCATCAAACGGAAGGGACTCTTTATCGAGGAAGAACTTCTTAATCGAGGAACTAGAAATAATGCGGTTGATCTTGAAGAAATTCGAGAACCACAAATAACAGCTAATGTAGTCGGATCGTCTGATCAACAAGTAGTTGTTGCCAATGAATCAGACATAAACACAAGCGTTCGCAGAAGTAGTAGAATTCACAAAGAATCTGATAGATATCTATGGCATCTAAAAGGTCCCGAAGTCTTATAAATAGTTGAGTCTAATGACGAACTTGCTAACTATAAATCTGCAATCTTAGATCCGGAATCTGAGAAATGGCAAGAAGCCATGAACGTCGAGATGCAATCTATGCATAACAATCAAGTATGGGACTTGGTTGAGCTACCCCCCGAATCTCGGGCAGTAGGAAGCAAATGGATTTTCAAGAGAAAAACCGATATGCATGGAAATGTGCACACCTATAAAACATGGCTAGTTGTGAAGGGTTTCACTCAAACTCAAAGTATTGACTATGATGAGACTTTCTCGCCTGTTGCTATGATTAAATCAATCAGGATATTGCTTGCCATAGTTGCATACTATGGTTACGAAATATGGCAAATGGATGTCAAAATTGCCCTTCTTAATGGACATCTCTCTGAAAATGTCTATATGGTTCGGCCTAAAGGTTTTGTCGATCCTAAATATCCAACTGAGGTGTGCAAACTAAATAAGTCCATTTATGGACTCAAGCAAGCATCGCGTAGCTGGAATCTTCATTTTGACCAGAAGCAAAGAGTTTGGTTTGTCAAGAATGAAGATGAGGCTTGTGTTTACAGAAAGGCTAGTGGGAGCACTATATCATTCCTCATCCTGTATGTGGATGATATACTAATAATTGGAAATAACATCCCTATGCTTAACAAAGTTAATCACTATTTAGGATCTTGCTTCGCAATGAAAGATCTTGGAAGAAGCTGCTTAGATTCTAGGAATGAAAATCTATAGGGATAGATCTAAGCGGCTTCTAGGGCTAAGTCAAAGAACGTACATAGACAAAGATGATGACACGCTTCAAGATGGAAAAAATCCAAGAAAGGAGGTGTTCCTATGACTAAAGGAACCGTGTTGAACAAATCGCAATCTCCTTCAATGGATATTGAAATTAAGCAAATGGAAGCAGTTCCATATGTTTTTGCGATTGGTTCAATCATGTATATGTACTAGACTTAAAGTCTCGTGTGCTTTAAGCATGGTCAGTCGTTTTCAGCATAGTCCTGGCGTTGCCCATTGGACTACAGTAAAGAACATTCTAAAGTACTTGAGAAGAACTAAAGATATGTTCTTGGTGTTTGGAGGAGTGGAAGAAGAGCTCACTGTAAGGTGTTACACTGATGCTAGCTTCCAAAGTGACCGAGATGATTCTCACTCACAATCAGGATTCGTATTCTCTCTCAATGGAATAGTTGTCTATTGGAACAGCTCCAAAACAGAGTGTATTAGCGGATTCAGCCACCGAATCCGAATGTATAACTGCATCAGATGCTGCAAAATAATTTGCTTGGATGAAGTAGTTCATCAATGACCTCGATGTGGTTTCAAGTATTCAGAAACCAATCTAGGTGTTCTGTGATAACACAGGAACCTATGCTCAAACCAAGGAGCCCAGATCACAGGGTTAAGAACATTCTAAGAAAGTTCCACTATATACGAGAAATATTGGAATGAGGAGACATCTTAATTAGCAAAATAGACACAGATCAAAACCTAGCAGACCCGTTCACTAAACTGATGACTCAGGACAAGCATGACCAGCATGGTAATGCTATCGTTCTTAGATTGGCTAGCGATTTGTTTTGATTTAGTATTTGGATGTAAGAACATTCAAACAATTATACCTTTTGAATTCACCTTTGATTTACTGGTTAAATGCGAAGTTTGAATCTTACAGTTGTTTTTAATTTTGATACATTTAATCCATGAATCTTGTATTCTAAATTATCCGTAGTCGGCCAGACTCGTGGGAACGACTCTGAATTAAGACTATTCTGACTTTGGACTCAAGGAGTTGACTTCCAAACTCACAGACCTCATTATGAATGATGCTGGATGTTACTCGCATCAAATCATCTTCATGGATCTTGGTCATAAGATGTATTTGATTTAGGTATACTCATTTAGTATCCTCTGACCTGAGATACATACTAGAACTTTCGTTTACTGAAGACTATTCTTTGATCAGTGTCAAATGATGTCGCGTAACTGCTAGTCATAATGGCATTGGATGGGAGTGGTTCTGAAGTTCAGTGGGAGTTGCATGTAGTCAAGATGGGATTATCTACTCTTACATTATATGTAACAGTTAGACATCGGGGAGTCCTCTTTGATTCAAACTGCTGAAGTGTAAGGCCTTACCCAAACTTACTGTGTGTTTGATTGGACAACTTTGATTCTATGAACGAGAACGATAATGATTTGAACACCATGTGAGATTAAATCTGATCCATGTCTCATTGTTCAATTGGTGTCTTTTACAGAAAGGATAGATAACGAGGATTACCATAAGTATAATGTCTTCAAGTAGTAAGTCGTTGCTAAAGAGATGATATCTTGGTTACTGACTTTAAAGTGTCATGACCTGTTGGGGACAGCTATGTGTAGCTAGAGTACTGCTGGCTATCTGCGTTGAGATCTTATCAAAGACCGTCCAAGTGGGAGCTGTTGGATATTATGTCCGATTTGATAAGTCAACGTTGTCGACCGGGTCTTGACCCGTAAGAGTTACACCTTGGGCAAGGAACTAAAATCCACTTAACCTGTTTAACTCGTAATTATGAACGATATACGAAATGGATCATAATTATATTTATGATCATGTGCGGGTATTAACTGAGAGACGGGTACATGGACCGGGTTAGACAACTACACCCACCTCGCCGCTTGTCGCGCATGCACCTTTGATGCGCCATATGTCGCACATGCACCCACCTACCGCCACTTGTTGCGCATGCACTCTTGCATCGCCACTTGTCACGCATGCAAAGAGTTCTAGCCACTTGTCGCACATGCATTGTGCATGTCCGCCACTTGGCAAACATGCATAGCCTCCATCTTCTATTTAAACGAGAATTTTGGGTCTTGCAAATGTTGGATGAAGAAGAACAAAATGCTCTTAACAAAATACATCACCGGCCGAGCCGGTCCTCCGCCGCCATGAGCTCGGCGCCGCTGCCTTGCCGGCCACCGCCAGATGCCGCTGCTGCCTTGCCGCCGGCTGCCACCGCCTACCAGCCGCCGCCGCCCCACTGTTCTCCGCCGCAGGATACCGTCGGCTGCCGCCGCCCCCTTCGTCGTGTTTCGTTGGTTCGTAACACTAGCACGTGTTCGTTGAACCTCGGTGTCTTAACCGGTTAGTCTTTAACTGAGGTATATCTTTTCATCGGTAGTTAAATGTACTTATCATTGTGCTCGTATTTGCATGTAACCGGATCCTGTCGAGTTTCGTTTATTGTTGATCACTTGTTTATTTTTCCGCTGCGTTTTATTAATTAACTCGCTTAATTAATTGATTATTATTTATTGAACCGGGTTTTGATAAATAAAATTTTAACCGATCACCATAGAAACCCAACAGATATAATGAGGTTGAAAAGGTTAATGGCTGGGAAAATGTGATAACTACTAGGATATGAGTCGGATATGATTGAGATTGTGAAACAGACCTATCTCCGTTCCTTAGAAATGCTTGAATGGTATTTCTTGAGGACCAAAGAAAACAATCTGAAGTACGAAGTCAGAGACTCGAGTGGACTAAAGAACAAGATTGTGTTTACTGCAAAAGAAAGCATGGAAATCAATGAAGATAGGTTGCCTTATAAGAAGCACAATACTTGTCACACTCGTGTCAAAGGCAGAAGCGCGTAGTGTGACTTAATTAGTTTCCATAGCATACGATGTAAGTAAACAAACTATATGATATAAAACATACATGATGTTCATCCATTCCATAATGTAAAGATACAAGTTATAAGTTGTTTTGTAGCAAAAGACGACATAAGTTTATAAGTTTTACAAACAAGACTTGTTCCAAATAAAGTTTTTAAAATAGCGAGGTTTTGAATCCTATGTCTTGTTCGAAGACGGGATATATTGATCAAACCCTCCAAAATACAGATGACATCGTCTTCATAATAACTTGAAACTTCTTAATTCGTTGCACCACGATCCACTTAGTTACCTGAAATACATGTAAGTTTGAAAACATCAACAAAAGTTGAGCGAGTTCATGTGTTTTAAGTTCGTAAGCATCAAATGAATCTTTAAAACATTTGAAAGTTCAGGTATCGAAATCCGGTATGTAAAGCGTCAATGAACATGTTGATCATTAATGTGTAGCTAAGACATTAATATGTGTGCCGACATAGGAAGCCACCAACCTGTAAGCGATTTAGTACCGGTCCACCCGGTGAGGGTAACAAAGGAAACTCCATGTGGCCACACAAGGACCGATGAGTGGGCCTCGCCCTATACCCGATAGATCTGCCCCCTTTGTTCCTTGGTCTTAAACAAGATTAATGGTGCTTTAAGTATCAGCTTATTCGCACGTGATCTACTAATTCATTCTGTAGCTTAACCATACCAAAATGACATGTATTTCCCCCCGAGAGTTGTAACACCGAAATGTTAAAAAGAAAAGGGGGACATGATTACATGGCACAATTCAATTTGGAAAACAGAATCACTAGGGCATAAAAATATATGGAGTAAATTACAAATTTTGTACTTTACCTTTATACCTAATTTCAGACGGTGTCTTTTGTCTTTAAAATTGATAAGTTTTGTACTTAATGTTTTAAAATGCTACACAATTTGTCCTTTTGTCAGAACCCCCGACCCTACCCTACCCTGGGAGCGGGAGCCGTGAACCAGTCA
>JARYGA010033314.1:0-44318 GCA_030545235.1 Helianthus tuberosus | reverse complement strand
GGGGGGTTAGGTTTTTTTTTTAGGGGGGGGGGGGGGTGGGAGTTAGGTTTTTTTAGCTATTTTAGGTTGTGTTCATATTGGTTCTCGCGGTTCTCACAATAAAAGTGGTTCTCGCATGAACCTTACCCTATATATATATATATATATTTAAAAAAAAAGCTGATGTGGCTTGGCCACGCCAGCCAAGCCACGCCCACCATACCCCATCCAAAGTGGGTTTTATAAATTGAGTTTTGAAAATCCACGTGTCAACTCATGCCCCAACTCAAGCCCTACCATAACCCAAGCCATACCATAACCCACGGTCTTAACTACTTTGTTGTTATAGGCTTGTAGATGTACGATGGAATACCTTTGGATATTAATTTTGAGAAGACATTGCAGTTTGCGACAAGGAGTGATTTGACAGTGGCTGTCAGGTTGGTTGTTATTCAGTGGCCACAAATTATATTTCAAAGTACCATTCTTTACGAATATATTAAACTTTGATAAGAAGTTACATTGAAATAGAAAGTAAACAAATAACAAGCTGCGTCGCTACCCTTTTTTATATAGCAAAACCCAGTCTTTAAAAACTACATTCATAGATCTCGAGGTTATGACATTACTATGCATGACCCTTTAGACTCGACCAAGCAGGTCCATAGCCTAGTTACTAATTGAGAAGAGGATCTCAAGCTAAATCAACTAAAAAATTATGATTCCATCACTACTTAATTATAGCGGTGTACTTCAAAATAGGATAAATCATATATGATTTTTTTTCTTTTTTCTTTTTAGTAAAGTTAGGTTAGACATGTTCTATAATGAAAAATATATTTGTGTCATTTTAGAACATTGGTAGTGTCTTTTTGTATAGAAACTAGCAAACGGGTAGATTCCGGATGATGGATGCAGGTGTCCTATAGCATATGTTATTTTTCTAACGTCTTTATCTAATAGTATCTTCCAAAATGTACTCGTGTTGGTCACATCATGGTAGAATTCTATAAGAAATACTAACTGGTTTTAAGTTTACTCATTATTCTCGTACCGTTAAAAACGAATGTGCACGGTTGTGTCATATCATAATGTTGATAGAAGTTATAATATATGGATTCAACGTAAAAGACACCATGAAGTTAGTAAACATCACTCGTCATATGTACTCCTCACTAAATCAACCACATCACCCATTTGCTTTTTCTCATAGGGGGTGCGTTTACTTGTTGAGCATTAACCCACTCACAAAATGTAATGATAGCGACGGTGCCATAGGCGGAACCATGGGTCCAATAGACCTTAACACTAAACCTCCCATCAAAAGAATTCCTCATAGAAATTTTTTTTAATCATGAGTTGTACTTGTAATTAAATATATTAAAGGAACTTCGTGCTGAACCAAAAGTCCGTGGTTGCAAAAGTCGCTAGGCGCTCCCTAGTCGGATTTGAGAGTCCTCGGGAAGTACTCGGTCTAGGCGTAGAGTACTCAAGGAGTACTCAGCCTAACCGGAGAGTATTCGGGCCTCGACAGCCTACCTTGTAGCGAGTACTCGTGGAGTACTCAGTCTCCAAGAACTTGTTTGACAACCATGACAAAAACTACATGGTTTGTTGTGACAGACGGTTTTATTACTTTATATATTTCAAAATTTTATAGACTTAAAACTCACAAAACTTATGGACAAAGCCCAATCCTAATTGGGTATTTCACTCACACAAAAGCCCTAAAACTATCTAAAACTCACAAAACTTGTGGGCAAACCCCAATGCCAATTGGGCTATTTCACTCACACAAAAGCCCGAAACTATCACTGTTACAGACTTACAGTAATAATAGTTCAATTAATAATGTTAAGTTGTAATATATTAGAGTTCAAGTGTAAATGGGATTAACTAACCCAACGGTAATTAGATAACCCAGGCACCCAGCTACTTAAAGGGCATCAATGAATTTGTGTATTTCTCTCTGATCGATCACGTAATGGTATCAGAATCAACGATCGTTGGACTCTACTGACATGGAGGAAATGGTTAAGAACATGAACATAAGTCTTTTGAGGAATTATGAGCCGCGACTGAGGAAAGTTTTGCGAAAATGTTGAGAATCCGTACAACCTTCGCCCTTCGGTGAGGTAAGTTAAAGCTTACAAAATTTAAGCAATTACAATGACAATCAACATTCCATACAAAATATAAGCAACAACAATGACAATCAACATTCCATACGTAATATAAGCAACAACAATGGCAATCAACACTTCGACCATGAAGATCACTCAGAGTTTGACAATAGAAACCAATGTAAACAGGAGAAATAATCGGTTTTGTAAGATTGAGTTCCCAAAACTTAACAGTGAAGAAGACGAGGGATGGTTGTACTGTTGTGACCATTTTTGGACCATTGATGTAACTCCCGAACACTTGAAGATAAGGTACGTTCCAATCCACTTTGAAGGAAGCGCTTTACAATGGCATCAATCATTTATGCAAACCAAGAGAGTTCCGATCTTATAACTACCATGGAATAATCATGTTCGATCAATCTCAGCAAGATTTGCAAGCACTATGAGTGAGGATGTTGCGGGGGCAATCAATACCCTTAAGCAAACTGGTAAACTCACTTATTATTCCTAGGTTCTCGCTTTGTTGCTGAACAAAGTGACGATATGTGAGATATATAAGATAGGCGTTTTCTTGTATGGAGTTGAACCGTGGATTCGTTCGCTGTAAGGATGTACAAACCTAAGAGACGTAGAGAGGCTCATTCTTTAGCAAGAATGTAAGACTAGACAAATCGGTCCATTGCCAACAATGAAGCACCTATTGAAACATGATCATCTTTAACACCGATTCCAATTGTTACAGCTACGAAGCTACCTTTGACAAATACCTATTGCTAACGCTAAAGAGATACCGTCACCAATCCCTCTAATTAATGGAAATACGACGAGCTCCAAGAAACTAACGACCCAAGAGACTGAGAATAAAAGAACACTAGAAGAGTGCTTTTGGTGTACTAAGAAGTTCACACCAAATCATAGATGCAAACACAAGAACCTATTCATCATTAAAGATGAGTATGATGAAGAAAACATGGTTGAATTGTGTTGATTTCTTGTGTGTTTCAGTTACCATCTTTTGAATCAAGTGTCAATGATATCAAGTTGTCAAATATTACGAATATTGAGAACAAACCATCACTAGTGCTCTAATGGTGGCCACGAGTATTTAAGTTCCACTTATGGTGGGTCCGGGTGAGTTTTCCCCTCCAGGTCTCAAGTTCAAGTCTGGATGATAGGGGTTTCTCACTGAGGGGTTTTATTGGGATCTATTGTGCGAGGGGGCTCTCTAGCGCGGACCCAGTTAAGACAACGTATGCTAGACCTCCCAACATTCGCGAATAATTCACACCTTTCAAAAAAAATGAATATTGAGAACAAGAATGCTTGAAGAAGGGATTATTGTTACGGTAATAATGGTTTAGCTAATAATGTGAAGTTGTAACAGATCAATGGTCAAGCCTAAATGGGATTAACAAACCGAAACGGCAATTAGTTGTTAACACTGCTACATAGGGCATGTTTGGCTAAGCTTTTTGAAACAACGTATTGACTTATTGGCTTTTTGAAAAGTCATAAGCTCCAAAATGATGTTTGGCAATGAGGGTGTATGTGAGGGGAAAAAGCCATTAATAAGTCACTCCATACTGACTTTTCCAAAAAGCCAATAAGTCAATAAGTTGTTTCAAAAAGCTTAGCTAAACATGCCCATAGACAGAGCTGTAGAATTAAAAGGGTATCAATAAATTGAATTCGCTCACTCTCACTCTTGCTGTAGAAACTATAGTCATCACCTTGATCTCCAGAAGAATTGTTAATAACATCCAGTTTTAAATTAAAACAAGAAGCATGCAGCCATCAAAAAGTCAAACCTACAACTTCACTAGCATATCATACAGTTACTATCAAGCACCTTAAAATCACATAATAAAAACATGCACACATAATATGTTCATGACCACTTTTCTCAGGCTTTAAGCCGATTAAAATTTAACATCTCACAGAGGTGATATGCTTAAGAAGCATGTCAACAACATCATGTGAAATTCTATCAGCTTCCGTCTTTAGATGGTGAATCTTTGCCTCGGTTTCCTTCTCAAGACGTTTCACATTAGCACCCGAATCTCCACTAGTCTGTTGGGAATTTCACATAACTTAGGCATAAAATTTAGTATATATACTGCTTAATCTAGTGATGTGCATGTGTCAGTTTTACCCTCTAACTTACCAAACCATAACCATAGGTGTCAGTTATAGGTGACTTTCAACAGACCGGTTTCGGTTTCTCAGTTAGTTCCATGTAAACGGTTCAGTTACGTGTTGGTTTTACTCCCTAGCTTCTATTCACTTTTCACCCGAAAAAAAGAACAGTTCTTTTCAATCATGTTTATTTGTAACATACCTCTGTAAGTTTCCTCTGATAATCGGCTTCCATCTGAGCACGAAATTCTGCAACCTCCTTCTCCGCCTCTTCTTTGGCCTGTTTAAGTTGCGCCAATTTTGCTGAAACCATAAAAAGGATAAAGTTTGGTCAATCTCCATAGCAAAAATGAATAAAAAATACAACGATAAGATGATTAAAAGTGTTATATAAGAAGAGACCGTTGCATTGCAAGACCCCAAGATGTCACAAACATCAAAAGAAGCCCAATTCAGTGATTATGAATCTAAGTGGCTTTTAAGTTGTATTCAACTGGTCCCTTTTCATATAATATAACAAGAATCTGCAAAGAGACTTATGTGGTACAGCTCCTCATATCAAAAGGGACTACTTGGATTAAACCTAAAAGGTAGAATAACTGGTTATAGTGATACACCGCTGATCTGAGAGCTAGCAGATTCTTACTTGGAGAAAGTTGATAAAAGCAAGTGGCCTAGAAAATGGCCGAACGTAAAACGAGCATGGGTTGAACCGTTAGGAGTAGGGCTGCAAATGAACCGAACGTTCGGCGAACAGTTTGTGAACCGTTCGGCAAGAAGTTCTTTTATTACACACAAACGAACACGAACAATAAATGTCGTCCGTTTAGTTAAATGAACGAACATGAAGAGAGGTCACGTTCATTCTTTTATGTTCGTGAACGTTCAGTAACGTGTTCGTTTGTGTCCGATAGTTCATTAGTGTTTTAGTTTTTATAATTTATTTAAATACTTCAAAATTCCGACAAATAAAATAATTAATAAGTGTTAGTGTATTATATATTTTGTTCTTGAATGCTTGTTTGTGTTCATTTGTATTCATAAACATTAGTTTGTGTTCATTTGTGTTCATCAACGTTCGTTTTCGTTAGTCGCCTAAAATTAACAAACGTACACGAACAAGTTCATTTCTTTAACAAACGAACACGAACATAAAATCTCGTTCAGTAAGTATTCATGAACAATTCGTTAAGACATATATTTTTAACAAACGAACACGAACAAGGTGTTGTTCGTGTTCGTTCAGTTCGTTTACAGCCCTAGTTTGGATTTATGGCATAAGGATTAAAATGGTGTAACGGGTCGAATGTTGAGACAGAATCCCATTGCTGAGCTATGTTGTTTCTAGGACCTAATTTAAGTTTTATTATGTTCAACTCTAATTTCCAAACTGGATTATGCTACACCAGGAGTTTAAACAGGGACATAAAATTTATAATGTTTATATTATGGTGTATCATATGCCAAGTATTTTGCCCAAATTAATACAGGCATTCTAAATTGCCCATTGTGAAAGCCAAAAATGATTCCTGGTAACTCGATAATATGTGATCATTCTCAATTTGCTCTGAGCAACTAGAAAAAACACTTTAAATCAGCTTCCAACTCCCAAAAGGACCACTTGATCAAACAGGTTTAACTCATCATCTGTGTGATAAAAATCGTGATTGATTGGTAAACAGTTGCACCTAAAATCGGTAATTGGTCAAGGGTGGTCAAAATCAGTCAAAATGTTTGAAGTCTTGGTTTTAAAATGCGTGTAGCGATCTGATGCGTTTTGATCCCAAAACCCATGCGTGATGCGCAATGCGCGAATCGCACGCATCACGTATGCGAGGTGTTCTTTATTTAAAAATACTAAAAAAAATAGTTATAGTTAATTTAACTTGTGAACCTTTAAACACTAAAATATAATATATTCTCATCATCTATAGTCAGATATGTTCAGTTAAAGATCTAATTTGTTCCAGTGGCGAATATATTGTCTGTTTTCGTGTTGTTCCAAAAACCATAAGTTGTTAAGTTTTTTTTTTCCGAAAACCAAAAGTTATCCAGTTCCATGTTCCCATAACCATATACCGTGGGGGCTACCCCATGTTGTAAACCACTAGACCCGTTACCATATCGACTACTGACTTAAGTCATGTTTATGTGCCCTGTGTCAATGTCTATCATCATTGACAAGTGCCCAAGTACATTAGTCCACTCCCGTCCTCTGCGACATGGTGTGAGGCTTGTTAGACCTAATAGCGCTATTTAACTAATGACCCGTTCGCCAATGGCTCGGCGATTAAGTCGATATAAAAATGAGGGACTTCATGATAGAGTTTTGTTTAGTAAGTTTAAGGTTGTTGTCCTACCCAAGGAGGACCGAGGTACGTATTCTACCCAAGGAGAATACGCAGGTTGCATCCCACCTAATGGGGATTGTCGTTAATTAACCCATTCCCAAACCACCAGGAATCCTTATTTAACTCATTCCCAAACCACCGGGAATCCCATGCTTTGTAGAAAAGTGTGAATTCACCTTTTGTTGCTCGGTTGGACTCTTAAAATAGCTAATAGTTAAGGTTGGTCAATCCAGTCCTAGTATGATTACCATTTAGTCAATTAGTGGTTTCAAATAGAGCACAAAGTTCCTACACGCATCTACCACCTAACATGCACTCGCTTTGACATTTCACACCCGTACATACATTCCACCTATAACTACTCAGGAGCAAGCACCCGATACTTCACATAACATTTTCGTTGACATATAACAAATTGGATTATTATCAGATAACATAACCGACATTTAGACCATAGTTATCAATTGCGACCATTGCGGGTGCTATAGCGAATTGCGATGCGAATAGGTATCAGGGCGCTAAGTTGCTCTAGCGCCTGAAAAGCGGGAAAATAGCGACAATATTTTTTTTTTATTTGTTACCTTATATGTAGGCACGTACGTATTAGGTTTTATTATATATTTATATTCACCATTCACGTCCTACAAACACCACGTCTCTTCTCTTCAACTGCTGCTCTGCTGCCGACCTCTGCCTCCTGCCTCCATCAAGCAAAATTCTTTCTCTCAAGTCTCAATTAAGTTTCAGCCTTAAAGGTATGATCTTTAATCTCGATTTTCCTTTGATTGTTGATTCTTTCTTCTTTCTTCAGCAAGCTTCTTAGTTATTTCTTTATGATTTCAAATTTTCAAAGATCAGCAGTAATAGTAATATAGTATAAATATCATGCATGAATTTTTAAAAACCACAATATTGAATGTTATTTATTACACTTATTTATTTTGATGTATTACTTGCTTGAGTTCTGAGTTCTGACTTCTGATCTGATGTATATTGTATATATACTACTGTTAGTCTGAATTCTAATGTATAATTGTATGTTGTGTATATATCGAATCACTTATCAGGTACTCACTACTGTTAGTCTAATATATATTGTATATATATCGAATCTGCATTCACTGTTAAGTTTGTTAATCTGATGTATATATATCGATTATCGAATCTGTTAGTCTGATGTATATATATCCAATCTGCACAGAATGGGTGGTAAAAAGTCAACTGATCCTGGTTGGACTTACTGGACGCTGGTAGAAGGAAGCAAGACCTCGGTAAGTTGCAATTTTTGTTCTTTCATCTCAACTGGCGGGATAACAAGGCATAAACATCACCTTGCTTGGGATTCCCCCGATGTGGCGAGATGTCCCAAGGTTCCCGATGACGTGAAAAAGCTATTCATATAACTTTTTGAGAAGAAGAAACATGTAAAAGAGACGGCAAACAGCATACCACATTTTGATGAAGTGGTCGAGTTAGAAAAAAATGATGAAGATGAAGAAGCGGCTCAACCTCAATCCAAGGGAAAGAGAGTTGCTTCTTCAGCCGGTGCTAGTGATGCTAATAAAAAAGCAAAAGGCCCTTTGTATGCAATGTTAAATCCATCGTTTACATCGGGGAAGAAAGGGGGAAACTTGGTAGGAAGCGTAGAGCACAATGAAACACAAAAGAAACTAAGACTTGATGCAGTTCAAAAGTTTTCTCGTTGGATGTATGATGCGGGGCTTTCTTTCAATGCGGTGATGTACGATAGTTTGGGGCCCGCAATTGAGGCGATTGGTAGACATGGGTGCGGTATGAAACCCTCTACCTATCATGAGGTATGTGTTCCTATGCTGAAGTTAGGGATGGAACACACAAAAAAAATTTGCGTGATAATGAGGTTGAAAAGTCAACCTATGGGTGTTCGTTGATGGCTGATGGTTGGAGAGATCGGAAAGGAAGGGCATTAATCAACTTCCTAGTAAACACTCCTCGAGGGAGTATGTTCGTTGAATCAGTCGATGGTTCTAGCTATTCTCACACCGGTAACCATTTAAGTCTTTTCTTTTTGTTAATACATACTAGAGGTGAAATATTTAGTAACTTATAAAATATGTTGTAGGTGACAACATGTTCAAGTTGTTTGACCGATTAATTCAGGAAGTTGGGCTGAAGGATATTATTCAACTTGTGACTGATAGCGCAAGTAACAATGTAGTTGTGGGTAAACTTGTGGAAGAAAAATACCCGCACGTATATTGGACTCCATGTGCGGCCCATTGCATTGATCTGATGTTTGAAGACATCTTCAAGTTACCCGACTTAAAGGGTTGTCTTGAAAGGGCAATTGCGGTGAACACATACATATATAACCGCACATTGCTACTGAACATGATGAGAGAGTTCACCGGGCAGAAAGATATGGTTAGGCCCGCGAAGACCAGATTTGCGACCGCTTTTATCACTCTAAATTGTTTCAAGGTAAACAAACAAAACTTTAAAAAAATGTTCACCTCCGAAAAGTGGAGCACAAGCAAGTTCGCAAAGGAGACGGGAAGTGCACGTATAGCGAATATTATATTGTTGCCAACCTTTTGGAACAATGTAAATTTTGCGTTGAAAATTGGGTATCCGTTATTAGGAGTGCTTCGTTTAGTTGATGGAGAGAAAAAGCCTCCTATGGGTTATATTTATAATGCTATGAAAAAGGCAAAGGAGTTGATTGCTGCCACTTTCAAAAATAAAGAAGCAAAGTATAGAGACATTTTCAAAATAATTGATAAAAGGTGGGATTGTCAGTTACATCAACCTTTGCATGTAGCGGGATATTATTTGAATCATGGTTTGTATTACAACAATCCAGAGGTGGAGGATGCTACTGAGGTGATAAGTGGGTTACAAGCATGCATTATGAAGTTGATATTAAACGAAGACGAGCAGATACATATTAACACTGAGCTCCCGCTATATCGACGTGCTGCTGGGATTTTCGGATATCCAATGGCAAAGAAAATGCGAGCAAAGCTTGCGCCAGGTATATCTTTTATTAAATATAAGTTAAACGAAAGTTTAACTTACTTTTTGTTTACTTTGCTATTAAATTAACGGAGTGGTGGATGCAATATGGAGCATCGGCACCGGCTCTAAAAAAGTTTGCAATCAAGGTGCTTAGTTTGACGTGTAACTCGTCGGGGTGCGAACGCAATTGGAGCGTATTTGAACATATAAGAAGCTATTTGTTTAGTATTTAACATTTCGTAATAGTTATTTACTTATTAAATTTTATTTATGTAGCTTCATTCCAAAAAGAGAAACCGACTTGAGCAAAGCAAGCTTAATGATCTTGTGTACATTAAGTATAATCGGGCTTTACGAAGAAGATATGATATGCGTGATACGATTGACCTGGTTATCTTAGATGATGGAAGTCTTCAAAATCCAAATGAGTGGTTGAAGGGAGCTTTAGAGGGGTTAGAAGAGCATGAAGAAAATGCACTTGTTCATAAGGGTGAAGATTTGACATACGGTGATGTTGCAACGGCTGTTGGGCGAGAGAGCCATTGCATTATACTATAAGAAGTGCAAATACTAGTAAAAGGGGTGAGGGAAGGTCAACATCGACGTCAAGCTCAAGGCCTAAGCCTAAGCCTAAGCCTAAGAGAAGAACTTTAGTAGATGAAGATGAATTTGATGTGGAAGTCGAAGAAAATGATGTTGCGCCTTATAAACAATTTGTGCCGACATTGGTGGCGTTGTTGACGATGATGATGAGCCAGAATATGAAGATTTAGATGATTTAGCTTATTAGTCATAGTATTATTAGCTATTTTGGTACTATGGGAAGGTTTTTTTTTTTTTATTATAGTTGCTACAATATTTTAATGCTTGATATGAAATATTTTTGAATTTTTCTACTACATTATCGCTATTACAAAATAGCGGGCGCTATTCTATCGCTATCGCTACGTAGCATATAGGTGACTTGTCGCTATTTGTCGCTATTCGCTATCGATACCTATGATTTAGACACGCAAATTGAAATCACTACTTATATCGTTTCAGCTTAAACATCCAAAACTGGGATGTTTTCGTGTATTTTAATAAAATAGTTAACTTATCCCAAATATTCCCAAAATTTTACAGAAAGTTCTAAACGGTTCAAATATTATTGTGTAAAAATAACGGGATCCAATTCATTACCAATTATTTTATAAAAGTCATTTACCGGGCTGCAATCAGATTCGTCACTTTCTGACTGTAGTTCACGAAAAAATTTATTTAAAATTCATCGTAAGTCCGATTGACGAAATTCCAGTTGGAGAATTACAAAGACACCTTTGGCCATATACTGTATAAATTTCGTGACCTAACTCTATCCAGCTTTCAAGTTATGACGAAAAACATAACACATATTTTCTGCAGAAAAAAATGCTGCTTTTGCTGCTGTACAAAACGGATCTTTAAAAATAGCAAACGACCTCAAAAAAATGGGATTTCGGTGCCATTTGATTCATTTTTCGAAAACATATAATTTAGACTTTAGAAAATCAATTTTTCGATTTATAACGGTCCATTTACAACCAACTGAAGTTGGCTGTTTTCGTCAATCAGTATGCTGTTTTACAAATCAAACAACACCAAAACGCGTGTAAACGATCCCTACCCTTCCTGATAATACCAACTAACATCAGGTTAATCATCGAATATCACCTAACCATATTAATAACCACAAAATCCTAGATATAAACATTATGATTTTTCACCAAGAACGCAGCCAACAATCATTTACGCGTACATATCATCAATTAGTTCAAGAAATCGCATACTCAACCGAAATAAATCATGCAATATCAAAACCCTAGCATGTTAACTAAAAATCACAGTCATGTTTCTACAAAAATCACACCAAGAATCATAATCCAAATCAAGAATACTAACCTTGGAGCAAGAGAAGGGATTACGAGGAAGTGGAAGGCGAATCAAGAAGCTGAACTGAGCTAGGGTTTGCGCAAGAGAGAGGGGGGTATCCTGGTTGACGCACACACAAGGGGAGGGTGTTAGGTTTTTTGATTTCTAATCTTGATCCATGCATACGTATTTATTAAAACACAAGGGAAATTGGGCTTAATTGGGTTGCAAGGAACAAGAGGTGTGAGTTTGGGCCTAACTTTTCGAACAAGGGTAGGAGAGTGGGGTTTGGGCTTGCTTGCGGCGCAAGCGGTGAGGGGTGGGCTTGGGTTGGGTTTAATAGGTAACGGTTTCGCACAAAGTGACGATTTCGCAAGATTCGCGAAATATCTAATTTAAAATGTTTCATATCGCAAAGCACTATAATACAACGCTTCTTTTCACAAAATAACGTATTCCAATATTTCAGTTTCGGGTTTCAGTTTCACACCTTACCAAGCACACAATCGTTCAAATAAAATCAATCGCCAAATTCAATTCATTTAACGTACATGAAATTACACAGTAAAAACGAAACGTTCAGGAATTTACACGAGTTGTCACATCATGTATGCGCATAAGCTTGGTCGAGGCATTTAAGACCATACCCCTTCAGATTTGATCCTTAATTGATCTTGTTTTCTTCCTTCACTTCACTTTACACCAATGTTTTAAAAACCGGTTTTTAAATCATACCGGGTTGTGCTATAAAATGGTTCAACCGGTTAAACCGAGTTGTATCGGGCGGTCAAACCGGGTTACTAGTTAACCCTATAAATTCCATAAAATACAAATTCATCTAAAAAAACAATCCAATCTCTGCTAGAATTTATGTAACTGATCATAGTTTTATCTAAAAACAACTATTGTTATTGTAAACTATTGCATTGTAAGGTGAGTAACAATTTCAACAACAACGTAATATTGAATAGAAGGCACTAGGTTAATTATCGGAAATATGAAAGATCAATATTACCTTAATATTGTATTTTATTAGAATTAAGAAATCAAATCTTAAGATAATGCAAACCGGTTCAATGGTTTGAACCGGTAGAAAAGGATTTACCGCCGGTACATAAGACGTACCGTATTCGGGTTTTACCGGCCTTTATCATACCGGACTCGTGTCCGATATCTGGTTTAACCGGTATTTAAAACATTGCTTCACACTGTGATACCCTACTCTCTCTATTCTTTTGTTTGTTTTTTTTCTAACAATTGTGGCATCCAGATCTTATTCCATGTTACTAATTAAAGTTTATCATTTAT
Source organism: Helianthus tuberosus (assembly GCA_030545235.1). Lineage (NCBI taxonomy): Eukaryota > Viridiplantae > Streptophyta > Magnoliopsida > Asterales > Asteraceae > Helianthus > Helianthus tuberosus. The sequence continues at coordinate 31,531 of JARYGA010033314.1, read as the reverse complement.
CACTTTTAGTCCTTTGTCTATGTTTTATTTTGAAACCTAACACTTAAGTTTATGTATATATGCGCCTTTAAAAGTTAAACTATTTTCTTTTAAATTTGGGATGTTACATTACACTATAAACTTTATCATCTCAATGTCACAATAAACACTCTAGATTTTAAATGCATGAATTATATTTGTTAACAAAGTATGAGTAGGAGTTGGGTAGAAAGCCTTATTTTCCTAGAAAGTCTAGGAAGCAATCAGAACGTGACATGTGTCATTGAAGGATTTTAACTAAAAGGGCAATTGTGTAATTTGATATTTTATTGTAGTTTTGGAATTTATATCTCGTTAACTAACTATGCACAATTTTTATGGTAACTGATTCTCCATGATTTGCGAATTACTACCAGAAGTAAATATCAATCAAATTCTCATTCGTTCCTTTCACAATCTTGATCAACTTTATTCGTAAATCATTTTTTACGTGAGAGATAGTTATGGCTTCAAACACAATTCTTGATTACGGATATGGCAAATACACTTCTTTTTCTGTTTACTGTTATCTGGTCTGTATCGATTTTTAATTATGTCTGGAAACCACCAGAATGTTCTTGACGTTGTGTTCAAGCAGATTCATACAGTTGTGTATTAGCATTCAGATTCATACAGTTGTGTTTTAATAGCAAGCAGATTCATATAGTTTTGTTTTTTTTTTTTTGGGTAAAGGGTTACCCCGGTGATTCTATTAAAATAAACCGCAAATAAGTACAAGTAGTGAGGATGAGTTCCACACAAGTTCATATACAGGACATGCCCCATATTGTGTTTTAGCATTCAGATTCATACAGTTGTGTTTTAACAGCAAGCAGATTCATACAGTTGTGTTTTAGCATTTAGATTCATACAGTTGTGTTTTAACAGCAAGCAGATTCATACAGTTGTGTTTTAACAGCAAGCAGATTCATACAGTTGTGTTTTAGCATTCAGATTCATACAGTTGTGTTTTAACAGTAAGAGATTCATACAGTTGTGTTTTAGCATTCAGATTCATACAGTTGTGTTTTAACAGCAAGCAGATTCATACGCTGTGTTTTACCATCCATGTTGGTAATGCTAGAGGATTTCTTTACCCTGTGTTTTAACAGCAAGCAGATTAATACGATGTGTTTTCTTGATGTGTTTCTTCATGAAGGATATAAGGGAGAGAGAGAGAGAGAGAGAGAAATCGCAAGAAATGTGGGGTGGTTATGGAATGACAAATATTTCCATATTTAAAACAAGCTAAATGACATATCTACCCCTGATTAATTAAATAATCATATTTTTAAGAAACACATATTACCAAAATGCCACCAAGATGATCTCAACCATTAAACACACCCATTGGATGGCCAGATCGCTTCCTAGACTTTCTAGGAAAAACACACTTTCCATAGGATCCCCACTCAACAAAGTATAATGCATAAGTTGAGCGGTGGAGATAAGGGATAAGAGAAGATAGCAATGTGGTGCTGGCAGTTATTGATCAAGGAGGAATATAATGCATAGCCTAATATTGTAATGTTGACGTTTCACGGCTAGTGCGGAAAAGGTTGAATGAACATATTGCTATCATAACCATGTATGTTAAAAATAATCATTTCACCAAATAACATTACATGGAAAAGGTTGAATGAACATATTACTATCGTAACCATGTTTGTTAGAAATAATCATTTCACCAAATAACATTACATGGAGTTTATTTAAAGGTGACTGTGTATTTACTAGGGCTAACATAATATGTTAGACACAACACGATAAGACATCATTACCTAAGGTGCTAGACACGAACACGACACGATATAGCTAATAGTGTCATTTTTTTCCAAACATGGACATAGACCTGTTTAGGAACAAGTTACACAATATGATCTCTTTATGGACACAACAAATATCAAGTATTTAGTGAAACAAAAGTTGTCCAACATACTTTAGTAGAAGTCTTTTTTTTAAAGGTCTTTAGTAGAAGTCTTAATTAATATATATGTCATAACATATTTGAAATGAAAATCCATAAAAGTCTTGATTAATACATAACATACTTTACTAAAAACTAAATCATAACATCCAGTAAATACAATTCCGAGTTCCGAGGGCTCTTTCTACTCAAACAAGGTGAAAGTCGTCAGAGAATTGGAGGGTGGCTAGGGTTTAGGACTTTAGGAGTTTAGGTTTACTAAGGCAGTAACCGGTAAGGCTATGCGGTATGGGCTCCGTCCCCATACCGTCGAGCTCCGGCGCCGGGTGGAACACCATGCCGCCCCCACGTCCCTGTCCTCACCGGCAAGATCACGACGTTGGCGACGATCCAATATGGTGGGCCCCTCTTTGTTTGTGTTTGTGTTTGATTTGTACATTAGGCATTACTACTTGTACATGGTGGATAGAGATGGACCATCCTCTCATACCCTCTACTTTTGTGGGATGGACCATCCTTGGGAGGACTATGACGTGGCGCCTACGTGGCGGATCATCCTCCCTTGGAGGACCATCACCATACCCTCTAGCCTAAGGAGAATTGGAGAGCGGCTAGGGTAAGGCACCAAGGCACACATTTTATTCTATTTTTTTTTTTATAAATTAACAAATATAAACATATTTAACTAGGTCATTAGCATGTTAAAATGTGTTTAATCTGTTTAAACACGAAACCTATTAAGCTCAAACACAAACTTGTTGAACTTTGTATCGTTTCGTGTCATGTTAACATCTTGCGTGTAGACACGACAGTAATAGGTGGTCGGCATCTTCTATCGGGTACATTGACATTCCTTTTAGTTAAGGCCTCTATCCTTGATATTTTGTTCAAATCGACTCTCCATCCAAAGAAATTCACCTTGAGCGAAATCCAAGTTAACTAAAAGAAAGAGTTGTGGAACTCAGAAAACATAAACCTCTCGATCGAAATTCTTAACCATGTGACCATGAATGTGCCCGAATCATCACCCTCCCACTTCCATGAATCTTCACCACTTAAGAGCTTATTGTTTGAGAGTAAAATCTAGCAATGAACAAAAACTGAGATTAAAAGGTTAAAGATATATTGAAAGTTGGTTGGTTCCATGACTTTTCTTTCAAGATATCATCATCCCTACACAAATGAAATTACTTGCAAACCAAAACTTTTTGGTTTTTACCATATATACACAACCAGATCTCATCATATCAAATCATTTACACAAGTTAAGAGTGTTTGATGACTTCAAGTCCAGCAATAACAAAAAACCGGTTGAACAAAATGTTCACAAGTAAATCTAAGATGAACTCTAGTTACAAAATGGTAAACTTCATCAAATTTAAAAGCAATGGAGTAAACTTTCGTTTTGCTTCATGTGGTTTGGTCACTTTAACGGTTTTGCCCCAAACCTTTAAAAATAGCTATTTTCCTCCAATAGTTTGATATGGCTTTTCCATTTTGCTCCCCGCAGGGAGCAAAATGGAAACACAGACAATTTGGATGGAGTTAGAGGCGGGGAGCAAAATGGAAAAACCATAACAAACTATTGGAGGAAAATGGCTATTTTTAAAGGTTTGGGGCAAAACCGTTAAAGTGACCAAACCACAGGGAGCAAAAGAAGTTTACTCAAAGCAATGGCTTGCATTAGAGCATGAATCTATGACAATTAAAGAAAACTATATTAGGATTTAACTTACTATACAAGCAATGACAAAGCATCAATGATGCTTGGTTGTCAATGAAAATGGACTTGGTATTATTAGTGAGACAGAGCGGCTACACATATATATGGCTTCTTCAAACATGATATATGGTCCGAATCTAATTTTTTTCCAGTTTAGGCTAGTTTGAGTCGGATTGAACTAGAGAATGAAACACATTAAATTTAGAAACTAAAGACAGAACCGTTGCTAACCGGTTTACCTGGTCACGAGTCTTCATTTTAGACTGTTGTGTATGAGTATTGAACATTTCTTAAATTAAATTTTTAATAAATATCAATCTTTTATAAAGGTAAACAAAATGGGCATTTGGTCTAGTGGTATGATTCTCGCTTAGGGTGCGAGAGGTCCCGAGTTCAATTCTCGGAATGCCCCTAATTTTTATTCTTTTTTGCTAATTTGTCTTTATTCACTGAATTTTATAAAAAAAAAAAAAATTAAAGATCCAAACAAACAAAAAATAAACTTTGGTCAGTGATCAAACAAAGATGAGAACTTTTTCATATTTGTTTTATTTTATAAAAACAAGACTTTGTGCCTTATTCAGGTTGCAAAAGTCTATTTTATCTTTTTCAATTCCTTAAAAGACTATACTTTTTTTTTTGCGGACTAGTAAGTTCATCTCCGATAGGGCGATAGGCGATAGTACAACACTTGCTCAAGTTGTTATACCCTTGGATACAGACATTAAATCATAAATATTTGGATTAAATGAACCACGTGTATCATGTGGCCTTAACCAAATCTGTTTGATATATGTTGCCTTATATTACACATAACATATTAATGTAATTTGTTTTGCATAAACATTGTTATATTATTTTCCATTATTTGAGAAGTTTCCCAACAACATACAATAAAAACCGGTCCTGTATACAGTCAATGTTGACATGTTTCGATCCAAACTTGGTCCCATCAAGGTTTCCGTCCTTGACCGACACTAACTAGAGATTCGACTTTATTCATTGGTGAAGCTAAGTGCCAGTCATTCATCGCACTCTCTCTTGGAGAACACCTCCAGGAACATGAACCGACCCAGCTTGACACAACCATTCAGGCAGTAATTTCACCAAATCTTGTTTATTTGGGTTTAGTGTTGACCCAACCATTTGGTTACTTGGGTAGTAATTACACATTTACACAAAATGTTTTTATTTGGGTTTAGTGTGGTTATTTGGGTTAATGGGAAAGAATTAGTTTCTGGTGTCGGGTCAAGAATTTTTTCGTCTTCTCGTTTAGAGATTTGCTTGAGATCCACGCTTCTGGCGATAGGGGATTGTTGGAAAGAAAGGCTCTGCAAGGAATTGTGATTACGGCCTCTTGGAGTTTGTGGAGGGTCAGAAACAGGCTCAGATTTAATGGCAAGAGGAGTAGTGTTGGCGACGTCTTTAGCGAGGTTATGACGGTTAGCTTTTTTTGGTTTAAGCATAGGGCTAAGAAAGGTATGTTAGACTGGGGAGACTGATGTAAATTTATAAATATGTAGTTTTGTTTGTTTCGTCCGTTCCGGTTTGCAGGTTCGGTTGTTTTAATGAAGTTCACGTTTAAAAAAAAGTGTGGTTATTTGGGCAGTAATTACACATTTACAATTTACACCAAACGTTTTTATTTGGGTTTAACAATTCGGTCATTTGGATTTTGAACAGTAATCACACCAAATTTTGTTATTTGGTTTTAGTGATGGATTTTCTTAGTGGGCTTTGTCCTATTGGGTCGGTGACATAAATGATAAATGAAAGTGGGGCATTTGATAATTCTTATTTATATTTTTGCAATTCATCCAAATCCAATTTTCTAGTTTATTTTACTTAAATGTCATGAGTAAATTGTCAAAATTGTCCATGATATTTGGTCATTTTGCCACTTTAGTGCAAAATTCAAACCTTTTGAATTTGGGTCCTTGTGTTTTAATTTTGTTGTCACTTTAATCTAAAAGCAAAATCAGGTCAGATTTTTCACTTAAAATCCATTTTTTTTTTTCATTTTCCTCCCTTTAAATGAAGAGCAAAATGGTTAGATTTATTTTAATTTTTTTATTAAAATGTTAAAAGACCATTTTGTATTGTTCTTATTCAAACATGTTAGACAGTGAATTAGAAACTATAAGTAGCTAATTCGAAACGCTTATGTGAATAAGAAGCTATAATTTGCTAGTTAAATATTTACACAAGGATTAAAAAAAATTGTATATAATTTGACTGGCTAATACGCCACTGACCCGGTAATTAAAAGGGAATTCTTTTTGAAGGTGAATTTAAGCATTTGCTGTATTTTTATTTCATTTACTACACGAAGTTTAATAATATTTATATTTGGTAGAAAATTAAATATTCATGAAAGAGAGTGGGGCTGGGTAAGGCAATAACACCCTTTAGCATTAAAGTTTGTACTTGGAAAAAATTAAAATCAATTAAATATGACTGCATTTTTCACATTAAAGAATTTGTGAAAGTTTTTGGCAAACATTAAAGCGTATTCATGCTGATAAGATTTCAAATAAAGTTATCCTCTTTAGTCGATTTTTAATAAATGTGCAACACTTTTTTGTCTAATAAAAGAAGCAGATTTTAGTAGAAATATAATAAAATAAAGATAGAATATCATATATCTTCTATAAACTTGTAAAAAATATATTAAAAAAACCCTCATGTTTTCTAGTGCACAATATGCAATCGATTTGTATGATATTTTGTAGGGTTATTAGGTTCTAATAATCCTAAGTTTCACATGTTGGTCAATAATAATCCTAATTTCAAAAATTTCCTCCAACGATCCCGACTTGTAAGAATTTGGCTTCTTCAATAGATCCATGTGCACATGCAGCCTCCTTAATTGAATTAAGTGCATATGCAGTTTGAAAAGGATCGATGGGGGCCAAATTCTTACATTGGGATCGTTGGAGGAAATTTTTTGAGTTGTGATTATTATCGGCCAACAGATGAAACTTAGAATTATTAAAATCCAATAACCCTATTACGTAAGTTAGCTAGGGATATATGAAACCCCCACCCTCTATGGCAAAAAGGGCTATTATATTTTTAATAATAGATATAGATATTACTACTCGTTTTCCTAAACTTTAATATATTTGTTATATTTCATTGTCTTGTTTGTGCATTGTTGACTTTACAATTTTATTATATATGGGGCATATGATATAATGAGATTTATTGACTTTAGTGTTTTGTTGGAGGAGACTTGCTTGCCAAAGCATGCAATGCTCATTCAAACATCTATATCACCCGTTGAGTAGATGGACATATATATCTATCTGTATATGAGAATTCTACAATTTGTTGAACTGGAAATTAAATTTGAAGTAAAGACATTAATGACGTGATAACGCGTGAGAAAAATCCATGAGACGTCAACATACGAGATGACAACGTTGTCTCTCTTGTAAATGTTGAGATGTAAAGCCGATTGTTAACAATAAGAAGTGACTCCGCACAATACTTGTAGGAACCAAATAATGGTAATAGAACTAAAGACCGGTTATAATCGAACATTATTAGATTAAACTATAGGCTAACTCTACACAATGAATGTAAAAACCACAATTTGCACCCGAGGCATAGATTGACATAAATATCCTCAAAGTGAGAATATTGTACTTAAGGGTGGCAATCATGTTGTGTTGACTAGTTGTCGGTTGACAAATTGAAATCGGTGAACTCAAACATAAGCAGATACTTATTCGTGTCAAGAGGTCTTTGGTCCAATAAATGTCAAGTTATAGTAACTAGTCCAAAAACCAATTATTATTACTTTTTTTCAAAAATGAGTTGGCTGGTTATAAATGAATGAAGTTGTAAACAAGTTAAAGGATTGTAAACAAGTTAGGGATTATAACTAAATTATAACAAAGTTGTAAACAAGTTAAACAAGCTAACGGGTATTCATATAAATTGTATGTTCAAAAGGGTTTGTAACATTTTTAAAACAAATCAAAACAGGTTCAAAAGCTAACTAGATTAACTGTATTGTGTCCGGTTTATTTTTCTCTCTAAATCCAACAGCCGTCGGAGTGCTCGACGAGGAGGGCCTCATCGGGATAGCGTGCGAGGTATTTCGGCAAGTTGCTTGAGTACCTTTCTCCCTATTCAAATAAGGTTCCGATTCCATTCGCCTCTGGGGTCTGTCCTGCGGTGGTCTTCTTCCGTCCTGTTCGTAATCCTCTTCCGGCGTGCCGTCCTTGATTGCTTAGCGGGTCTGTCATTGATCGCGGATATTTTCTGTAGATCAGCTTGATAGATACGAATCCCGTTAACCTCTTAAAGCTCGGTGCGTCTTGTTGCGGGATTATGGGGGACGAGGTGGTAAAGTTTTTTGTCACCAATCTTCCAGATAGGTGCAGTTCGAATGATGTCGGGGATTTTTTCAGCTCTTTTGGGGAGGTCATAGGTGTGTACGTGGCAAGGAAAAGGGACAAGCTGGGGAATCGGTTCGGTTTTGTCACATTCTCGGGTGTCAAGGACTCAAAAAGACTGGCTGAAAGTTTGAAGGTGGTGAAGATGGGGGATTTCAAACTGAAAGTTAACATTGCTAGGTTTGCGCTGGAGAATAGCTCCATCCCTAGGGAGTCGGAGAAGCCCAGCGGAAATGATAGAAGAGCAAACGTCCGCAACAACTTTGGTAATAATGTGGAGGTTAGCAGACCTTTTGTTCCTGGTTTTGCTAGTATGTCCTATAGAGATTCGCTGGTTGGTAAGTTCAAGGAGGTTCCCTCGGATGAGAAAGTGGTTGAAATTTCCAGCTTTGTTAAACCTTATGAGGAATGGATGAATAAATGTCTGATCGTCAGAACTTCGGATTTGTCAACCTTGGTTAAGCTTGATGTTCTGATCAGTAAAGCAGAGGGTCCGAAAGTTGAGCTGAAATATGTAGGTGGGTTGTTTATGCTTTTGGTTTTTGAGGATAAGGAAGTCATGTTGAATTTCAAGGAAAGTGATCCGAATGCTAAGTTGTGGTTCTCGTGGATGGAGGTTTGGTCTGGGCAAGCTCTCCCGTTTGAGCGTATTGCTTGGCTCAAAATCACGGGAGTTCCTCTTCATTTGCTTGATAATGAGGTGTTTGATTCCGTTGGGAGAATTTTCGGGAAAGTCGTCCATGCGTCTTCGATCAACAGTCAGTGTAACGACCTTTCTTTTGATTTGGTGGGTGTTCTGGTGGGGGATAGCAACAAAATTGGAGAGTCTGTGACTCTATTATGGAAGGATAGAAAATTCAAGGTTCGGGTGGAAGAAGAAACGAGTGATTGGATTCCTGACAGTGTCGGTGAGGGGGCCAGTGGAGAGGAGGAGGAGGTATCGGTTGATGCCTTGGCTGAGGGGGTTAATGATGTTATGAACTCTCCAACGGTGGAGCCATCCTTGAAGGAAAATTTGCCGGAATCCGGCGAAGGAAGGAAGGTAGACGGACAGGCAGGTGGGTTCTGTGATGTCGCTTCGGGAGATGGGGAGCTGCTGTCCAGTGGCGGCTGTTGCATGGGAAAAGATACTGGAGTGAAGGAGTCGGTTCATTTCCCCAATAACGGTGATACAATTCTCGAAGACAGGGAAGTGGGGGAGTTCCCACCTTTTTTTAATATTGGTAGGCTGAACGAATCTTTTGGGGATGTCATTGGACCAAATAAAGGGAGAAGGTCTTTCAGGAAATCGGCCCAATCTAGGCCCAAAGCTATCAATGCCAGATTCAAAAAAAGTGGGGAGCCCACCAACAAAAAGAGGAGGAGATCGGAGGACTCTGTGGGGCCTAAGGATCAGGGCCCATCATGTGCAAGTAAGGAGAAAGGAAAAGAAGATTCTGGTGATTTTATTTTCTCTGTGGACCTTAACGTCAGGGCAATGGAGTCTTTGGTGAGCTCCGAGGTTGCAGCTGTTCATGATGTGGAGGGTGTTTCGGTGCAAAATCAGGCTAAGTTGAAGCACAGTGGAGATCCGTTGACAGACAAGGAGGGCGTTCAGCTGTGCCCTGAAGCAGGTATAACAGTTGAGATCGGCAAAGAAATTGGGGTTGACCTGAGTCAACACCACAACTTAATCGAGAATCTGATTGTGGAAGAAGGAATCCAAATAGAGAAATTATGAATTATATGTCTCTTAACATTCGAGGTATGGGGGGTTTGTCGAAGGCTGGTTGGGTCAGTGGGTTGAGAAAAGAGCTCAAGGTTAATTTCTTAGCTATTCAGGAAACGCAAATTGAAGATGTTAGTCATGATCTTGCTTCTAAATTCTGGGGTGATTCCAATTTCATGCTGGAATCGATGGGTGCTTCGGGTAGATCTGGGGGTATGGCCTGCTTATGGTATCCAAAGTTGTTCTCTGTCCAGGGGGTTAGTAAACAAAGACATTGTCTGATTATCAATGGGGTGTTGTCTGGCTACAATCAACCGCTGAATATTATTAACATCTATGCTCCGCATAGGGCGGCTGACAAAAAGGTGCTTTGGAACAGTCTGTCTGATGTTATCAAAACAGGGGGTGGGAAATGGATTCTTCTTGGGGGTTTCAACTCGGTCAGGTCCCCAGGGGAAAGATTAAATTCATCTTTCAATAGATCCAGCGCGAACGATTTCAATGATTTCATCAATGAACGTGAGCTTTCTGAATACAGTATGAAAGGCAGGCGATTTACCTATCTGGCGCCCAACTCGAATAAACTCAGCAAGATTGATAGGTTATTGGTGTGTAAAGACTTTTTTGATGCTTGGCCGGATGCGTGTCTTAGGGCTCTCCCTAGAGCCTTCTCCGACCACTGTCCCATTGTTCTTGAGACAGCGAGCCTAAACTTTGGACCTAAACCGTTTCGGTTTTTTAATTCGTAGTTGGAGGTGGAGGAGTTCGACTCTATTGTGGAAAGGGCGGTGGATTCTTTTGTCAAAATTGGGAATCGGCCTGACGTGATCTTGACTAACAAATTCAAACATATTAGGAACGCTATTAAACAATGGAGGACGGAGAAGAGCGCTAAAGATAAAGAAGACGATATTAGGGACAAGGAAGAGATGGACTACTTGGACAAAATCTGCAAAGAGAGGGATTTATCGGAAGAAGAAATGTGGATTAAGGATGAATGCTTGATTAACATTCGTGAAAGGGATCGCCTGAAGGCTATGGATGTTAAACAGATGGCTCGTTGCAGGTGGGCTTTAGAGGGAGATGAGAATACTGCCTTCTTCCATAGGCTTATTAACAACAAGAGAAGTAAAAATGGGATTCCGGGTTTGCTTATTGAGGGTGTTTGGGTGGATAAACCTAAGGCTATTAAAAAAGAAGTTTTCGGGTTTTTTAAAAGCCACTTCACTGAAACCGTTCGTAACAGGCCTCGGTTGGTATGTCCGGGTGTTAAAAAAAATTCGGAGGGGGAGATTAGCTTTTTATCGGAACCGTTTTCTTCCAAGGAAATAAAGGAAGCTGTTTTTGAGTGTGGATCGGATAAAGCCCCTGGCCCTGATGGTTTCAATTTTAATTTCATGAAACATTTTTGGAGTTTTTTTGTGGAGGATTTTAAAGAGGTGATGGAGTACTTCTTCGTTAATGGTTCTATTGATCAGGGCTCCAGCACGTCCTTTATTACGCTCATCCCTAAGATCAACGATCATATTGGTTTAAGAGATTATAGGCCTATCAACCTAATCGGGATTATCAGTAAATTTATATCAAAGATTCTGGCTAACCGGTTGAAGAAGGTGATTGGCAAAGTTATTTCAGGGTCTCAGTCGGCCTTCGTCAAAGGCAGGTACATTCTCGATAGCCCTTTGATTTTGAGTGAAACTTGGTCTTGGCTTAAAAAATAGGGCAAAAAGGCGTTCATCTTCAAAATTGATTTTGAAAAGGCATATGATAATGTCAACTGGGTATTCTTATTGGATTTAATGGATCAGATGGGCTTTCCTCGTATCTGGTGCATGTGGGTGAAAGGGGTTTTAATGTCCGCTAGGTCTTCGGTTTTGGTCAATGGATCACCGACTTTTGACTTCTCGTGTCAAAAAGGTCTTCGTCAAGGTGACCCCCTGTCGCCTTTCTTGTTCCTCATTGTTGTTGAGGCCTTGTCTTGTCTCGTAGCCAAAGCTTGCGATGTGGGTCGGTTTAAGGGGGTTAAACTTCCAAACGGGGGTCCTTTGGTCTCGCATCTTTTCTACGCCGATGATGCATTAATCTTGGGAGAGTAGGACAAGGAGAATTTTCTATCGGTCGTGAGAATTCTGAGGGTCTTTTATGCTTGCTCGGGTATGAAAATCAATATCCATAAGTCCAATCTTTTTGGTGTGGGAGTGGAAGATGATATCGTGGAGTGCTGGGCGTCGTCGGTTGGATGCAAGAAAGGGTGCTTTCCTTTTAAATACCTAGGTATTCCTCTTGGGGCAAACATGAACAGAATTTCAAACTGGGAGCCGATTGTTAGTATTTTCAAAAATCGTTTGTCCTCTTGGAAATCTCGTTTGCTATCTATCGGGGGCCGAGTGGTCTTAATTAAGGCGGTGCTTGAAAGCCTTCCCATCTACTATCTGTCTATTTTTAAGGTGCCGGTAAAAGTCATTCAGTCTCTGGAATCGCTTATGAGGAACTTTTTGTGGGGAGGATCAGAAGATGTTAAGAAAATGCACTGGGTGGCCTGGGATAAAGTTGCGCGGCCCAAAAAACTGGGAGGGTTAGGCCTTTGTCAACTTAAACTGGTGAACGAAGCCCTCCTTTCTAAATGGGTGTGGAGATATAAAATGGAAGAGGAAGCTCTGTGGAGAAAAGTCATTTTCGCATGTCACGGTCACTCAAGGAAATGGTCGCATTGGCCTCTTAACCGTGCAATATCAGGTATTTGGAAAAATATTGTAAGTTTGGTGTCAAAAGTTCAATTAAAGGGTAAAAGACTTCATAGTTTCTTTAAAGCTATCGTGGGGGATGGTAGAAGTATTCGTTTCTGGGTGGACCATTGGATAGGGGACGGTCCGTTAATGCTCCTATGGCCCGCTTTGTTCGCCTTAGAAAAAGTCAAAGACTGTATTATCAGAGATCGGCTTCCTGTTTTGGGCATCTCGGGTTCTTTTAGCTGGGATTGGCTGCGTCACCCTGCCTCTCAGGTGGAAGTGGCTGAATTGCAAGGTTGTGCAGACATGCTAGCTGGCTCGCAAGTTTCAGAGGTGAAAGATAAATGGAGATGGACTCTGAACGCTTCGGGTATTTTCTCAACTCAGTCTCTCAAAAATCTGTCCTATGATCCGGACATGCAGGTGCGCTTTATATCGGCCAAGGGGTGTAGGTGGGTCCCGGCCAAATGTAATATTTTCCTTTGGAGGGCGGGTTTGGACCGGTTACCGACAAGAGAAGCGCTGAATAAAAGAAACATTGCAGTGGATTCAAGTTCTTGCGTCTTCTGTAATGAGGCGAACGAGTCCGTGGAACACCTTTTCACGGCATGTTCAACCGCTCATCGGGTTTGGTATTGTTTAAGTGGGTGAATTAAGATGCAGCCTCTTTTCGCCTTCTCGGTGCAGGATCTAGCTGTCATTCATAAAAGTTATAATGGGGACAAAAAAGCTAAGGAAATTGTTCGCGGTTTGATTGTGGTGTCTTGTTGGTGCCTTTGGAAAAATAGGAACGAGAGGACTTTTTGCCAATGGTAGGGGTTCTGGGGACGACATCTTCAGGGAAGTGAAATCGCTTAGCTTCTTTTGGTTAAAGAATAGGTCTAGTTTTTGTAATTTGGATTGGGAGGAGTGGAGTAAATACCCCCTGTATATGTTGTAATTGGTTGGTGTTTGGGCAGTCCTGGGTTTTTTGCCAGGCTGGTCGTTTCGTAATAAAGTTTACCTTTCAAAAAAAAAAAAAAAGCTAACTAGATTAACTTAGTGATATTTATTAAACATGCAACTCTATAATAAATGAAAAGAATTATTTTGCTTTATCTTTAGTTCCTATCAACAATTACCATCTTGAATTCATGGATAGACATGTTGTACATGTAATATGAAACCTACATATGAGAGGCTTTGTTATTACGAGTGAGTGCTTGAATGGATGAAATTTTTATTAAGCTATATATACTAATCTATACTTTTTGCAAGGCAGTTTAGACGGCTAAACGATTGAGACGATTAAGTCTATACTTTTTATGGGATGGCTCAGCCCCTGCTTTTCACAAGACGCTTGAGACGATCAAGTCTACAATTTATACGATCCAAATACTAGTTATTTTAATAATACGTCTCAGAGCACCCACAATGTGGTGGTTTTTGCTTGTCTGATCCAACAAACCAAATTAAACGTCCAGCCACATTATGGCACCCGTTCGATCTGTTTCAAATTTGGACTGTCGGACCTTCCACGGACTTCTTTTTTGAGCCCCCACTCACGTACACATACACATATGTATATGATAATTTTTATTTGGCTTTGTGGGATTCGTGCAACGCAGGGAAAGTGAGAGTTTTTAAAAGAAGTTTGTAAATTTAAAGAAGAGCTGAAAGTGGAGGTGGTGATAGGGTTTTTTTAGAGACAGATAGGAGGAAGATGATAAGGGTGAGTCATCTTTTTAAATTATTTATGGGTATTTTAGTCATTTCACACATATTTAATTGAAAAGCTTAACATAGGTTAGTGACGATTAGGGCTGTAAACGAACCAAACGTTTGCCGAACAGTTCGTGAACTGTTCGGCGGGAAGTTCGTTTGTGTTCGTTCTTTTATTAAACAAACAAACACAAACAAGAAATTTCATTCGTTTAGTTAAATGAACAAACATGAACAGAGGGCGCGTTCGTTCATTTATGTTCGTGAACATTCGGTAACATGTTTGTTTGTGTTCGATAATTCATTTGTGTTTTTAGCTTTTATATTTTAGTTAAATACTTCAAAATTCCGACAAATAAAATATTTAATAAGTGTCAACGTATTATATATATTGTTCATGAACGTTTGTTTGTGTTCGTTTGTTACCATTTGTGTTCATGAACATTAGTTTGAGCTCATTTGTGTTCATCATCGTTCGTTTCCATTCGTTGCCTAAAATTAACAAACAAACACAAACGAACACGAACAAGTTCATTTCCTTAACAAACAAACACAAACATAAAATCTCGTTCGCTAAGCGTTCATGAACACAGTTCGTGAACACATATATTTCTTAACAAACGAACACGAACAAGGACTTGTTCGTGTTTGCAGCCCTAGTGACGATGACTAATGACGACGGGCCAGTGGGGAAACCCACTTCACCCGCTTTGGGCCTTTTTCTCTAGAAGCCCAATTGTATAAAAAGCCCATCAAGAGGAGTCACCTTGCCCACTAAGTTTTCTCCCCTTTGTTATAAGCGGGAAAACAGCTAGCACAAGGACGGGCCTCATTTAATGATCGACAAGAATGGGATCTCGCCTGAAAATACTGTACTTCTCCGGCTGAAGCATTAATGGAGGAAGACATCTCACCGCTGGGGGTCAGACACGTGTCTGCACCTCCCGAGAGCCCCTAAAAGCCGTTGGATCATGCGAGGGAAATATCTAGTGAGATAAGGCCAAGCTGTTATATAAGAGCAAACAAAAAGAACAAAGGCAGGTATCATCTCCGGCTTTCTCACATTTACTACACCTTCATTTACTCTCCACACATTAACTTCCGACCAACATTCCCTCGCATTTACTACACACGCACGTTAATAAGATTCACACCAAAGAGGAAACCTTCCGGTGACCATACTCATCGGAAGAGGCTCCTCTCATTTCCGGCAAGTTTACTTACTCTCACGCCGGAGCTTGGTCACGGATCCCCCTCTCGGGGTCCCCTGTGACGAGGCTAACGGTTTATTCTTTTGTAGCAAGCAAGGATAAAAGCTCTTGACGTCACCGAAGATCCAGCTTACGATAGCCGGAGGTTGGGTATTCGACATTGGCGCCATCCGTGGGATATCAGCTTGCCCGGTGTTCCCACACCTACACTCGACGTCCAAAGGGCAGCTTATCCTGTCAGAAACAACATGACAACCCCACATAACTCGCGTGTCACTCAGACGGCACAGAACGATTTGGATAAGGTCACCGTAGAAGATATTACTCATGAAGAAGGTAACGAGAACCAGGTAGAAAATCCGGGAGAAACGGAGCATATCACTCCTGATTTCGTGGCCATGCACAGGGAAAAGATAACCAAGTATCTTGAAGACCTAAAGAGACAAGAAAAACTCGATAGCCTCAGGGCCAGGCTTTCCTTTGACACACCCTCCAGCCAGGAAGGAACTAACCTTCAAAACAAGAACAACAGCGGTGACCAGCTGGAAACGTTTATGTCTGCCCTAAGGCAGATGTCCTCTGAGGAAAGAGAGGATCTGATCACAGGCCAGAAGTCCAAGGAGAAAGAAAAAGGGAAAGACAACTTTGGCGACGGTGGCTTGGACCAACCATACTTGCCACGAGATTTAGCCGAGGTCTCAAAATTCACAAGGAGAATCTCAGAAGCACCTATGCCCCCCAAGACAAAGCTACCCCCAGGCTTTGATCGATTCGATGGAACGAGAGATCCAGAAGAGCACTTGCACGCCTTCCGAGGAGCAGGGCAGCTGGGAAGGTGGCCCATGCCAGTATGGTGCCACATGTTTGTGCAAACCCTAACGGAAGGATCCCGGCTTTGGTTTGATAGTCTCCCCCCGGGGAGTATAGACAGCTATAAAGAACTGAGTGAGAAATTCCTCAGGAACTTTGGCCAACAGAGGAAGGTGGTCAAAAATCCAAACGAGATCCTCCACATCAGACAAAGGGATAATGAGCGAATAGACCAATACATGGAGAGGTTTGTTAAAGAAAGTATGAACATCAAGGACGTCCCGGAGGTCATGAAGATTAGTGGTTTCATAAATGGGCTGAAACATGCACAGTTGTGTGAAAAGCTGGGAGAGGAGTTTCCACCCTCCTTTGACAATCTCATGGACAGAGTCCGGGCCTTTGTCCGGGGAAAAGATACGGTCAGCAAAGCAAAGGAGACGGACGCCACACCTCGAAGGACTGCCCCAGTTGCAATACCTCCTGATAAAGGTACACCCTATTCCCGGAAACCCGCCTTTGATAGAATGTTGCATGACAGGGTAAGGCCCCCATACTCCCCCTACAGACCCCGAGGGAAGGGTCCCCCTTCTTACTCCGATAGCTTCACCCCTCTCATTAAGACTCCAAGTGAGATACTAGCCACAAAGAGGGTAAAGAATTTTTTCCCAAAGCCACCCCCCATAAAACCGGGACCAAAGGCACAACCAAACGAATACTGCGAATTCCACAAAGGTTTCGGGCACAAAACCGATGACTGTATGTACCTCAAAAGGGAAATAGAGGTTGCGGTGAAAACGGGAAGACTGGCCCACTTGGTTAAGGAAATCAAGGAGGGGGGAGGGGATCGCATGGGAAGAGATGCAAGGGAGCCAGGGAGGGCAGATGTTGATATGATCAGGAGGAGAAATGAGTTCGATACCACCCGAAGTGTAAAGGCCAGGATCCTAGGCTCCCCGAACTGCATGAAAGCTCCCATCCTTATGCCATACTTAGAAGAGAGTGAGGTACAACGACTCCCGCTGAACATCTCAGCTGTGATAGCTGGACACAAGGTGTCTAGGATACATGTGGACGGAGGGTCAGGCGTTGAGGTAATATACGAACACTGCTTTCTTAGGTTCGATAGGGACATAAGGGATAGGTTGGAGGAAGATTCCATCCCATTGGTAGGATTCAACAACAGTGTGTCACATCCCCTGGGAAAGATCAGGCTCCCATTCACAGTTGGTGTAGGGGATCGGGTCCGAACGGTAGATCTGACCTTCACTGTAGTCAGGGCACCCTCTAAGTACAATGCAATCTTGGGGAGACCCGGAATTGGAGATCTGCAGGCACAAGCATCCACCCCCCACGGAGCCTTGGTATTTCAAACACCAAAAGGCCTCGCATGGGTTAAGTCTGCCTACGAAGTAGTTTCTTCCGTATCCAAAGGGGAAGAACCAGGGAAATCCCAGGGAAAGAAGGTGGAAGAGTGAGTCCTCTGTGATAGGTTCCCAGAACAGACAGTCAAGGTGGGAAGTCACTTGAGTGACAAATGCAAGAGTGCCCTGAAGGAGTTGCTCCTCCATAACATAGATGTGTTTGCATTTCAACATGGAGACATGACGGGGGTCCCAAGGAGTCTAACAGAGCACCGGCTTAACACCTTTACATGGGCAAAACCAGTGAAACAAAAGAAGCGGAGTATGGGACCTAATAAAAGAAGGGCTGCTTGTGAAGAAACTCGAAAACTACTCAGAGCGGGGATAGTCAGGGAAGTTAAATACCCATCCTGGGTTGCCAACCCAGTCATGGTTCAGAAAAAAGACGGGGGATGGAGGATGTGCATCGATTTCCAAGACCTAAACAAAGCATGTCCCAAGGACTGTTATCCTCTTCCGGAGATAGACACCCAGGTGGACTCTTTGTCTCAATACCTCCTGAAATGTTTCTTGGACGCCTACAAGGGATATCACCAAATCCAGATGTCAATAGAAGACGAGGAAAAAACTGCCTTCATCACAGATGAAGGGACGTTCTGCTACACCAAGATGCCCTTTGGCCTCAAGAATGCTGGGGCCACATATCAGAGGTTCATGAACACCCTGTTTAGGGAGCAACGAGGAAGGAACTTGCAGGTGTACGTTGATGATATTGTCATCAAAAGCTTGACGGAGACGGCCATGATAAGCGATGTAGCCGAGACTCTCCACACTATGCAAGATGTGAACATGAAGTTAAACCCTGGGAAGTGTTGTTTTGGAGTAGAGGAAGAGAATTTCCTGGGAGTAGTGGTCACCAAGGGTGGGATCAAGGCAAACCCGGAGAAAACCCAGGCGGTGGCTGAGATGCGATCCCCCAGGTCCCTGAAGGACATCCAGCAGCTAAACGGAAGACTAATAGCATTAAACCGTTTTTATCAAAGGTAGCTGACAAGACCCTTCCCTTCATGAAAGTATTGAAAGGCTGGCTCCAAACAAACAAGTTCAAATGGACCACGGAGGCTGAGGCGGCCTTTCAGGAAATGAAAGCATACATCTGCAAGCTCCCAATGCTGGCCACCCTAGTACCCGGGGACCCATTGCTCCTGTATCTATCCGCCTCAAAAACGACCATAAGTGCGGTCATGATGGTAGAGCGGTAAGGGAGACAGATCCCCATATATTTCATCAGCAGAACGCTTAAAGGACCTGAAGAACGATACATGCCTCTGGAGAAACTCGCATTAGCTCTTGTCTTCGCATCCCGAAGACTCAGGAGGTATTTCCAAGGACACAAGATTACCTTAATGACTGATCAGCCCCTTCAGAAGGTACTTAGGAGGCCGGAGTTGTCTGGACGGCTAGCTAAGTGGGCTGTGGAGTTGGGGGAGCACTCCCTGGAGTTTAAGCCCAGGACGGCCATGAAGGGACAGATACTGGCCGATTTCTTAGCAGAAGTCCCTGAGGACGAAGAGAGAGAGAGCTGTTAAAATGGGAAGCTTTAGAGAAAGAAGAAAGAGAGAAGGAAGACGAGGCGGTGTGGAAGTTGCTCACTGATGGAGCATCCAGTGAAGAGGGAAGTGGAGCCGGAATCACACTGCTAAGCCCTGAGGGGGTAGAGCTGACATATGCGGTAAGGCTGGATTTCGAGAACACCAACAATACCGCAGAATATGAGGCCCTCCTAGCAGGGATGAGGCGGGCACAAAAAATGAAAGCAAAACACGTAGAAGCCAGCACTGATTCACAGCTAGTAGTAAAACAGTACCAAGGAGAATATGAAGCTAAAGATAGCACCATGGCTCGATACGTGGAGAAAGTTAAGGAGACGGCTAAGGCATTCAAAACTTTCAAACTGGAGTACATCCCCCGTGGAAGGAACAGGAAATCCGATGCACTTAGCAAATTAGCCTCGGTAGCCTTCGACCATCTCGCGAAAGAAGTCAAGGTGGAGGTCCTGACATCCTCCTCCCTTAACACAGCAGAGGTTGCCACGGTCGAAGGTCCTCAAGAAACATGGATGACCCCAATAGTCAGATTTCTCCGGGATGGAACTCTACCCGAGGGGGAATGGGCTGCCCGAAAGATAAGGGTCAGGGCCCTACAGTATGAACTGATCGAAGGAGAGCTATACCGGAGGTCATATCTGGGTCCATCCCTGAAGTGCGTTGATATGGAAGAAGCCGAATATGTGGTTAGGGAGATGCATGAGGGGATTTGTGGAATGCACTCGGGGCCGAGAACAATAGTGAGAAAGGCAATGAATGCGGGGTTTTACTGGCCACGGATGTACGAAATGGCATATGAGGAAATCAAGAGGTGTGACAACTGCCAAGTGCATGCACCGATGACCCACCGGCACAAACACCCCATGGTACCAGTCTCGACGTCGTGGCCGTTCCAGAAATGGGCCATCGACATAATTGGGCCTTTCCCAGAGGGTCCGGGGGGGGGTCAAATACGTGGTGGTAGCCATTGACTATTTCACTAAATGGATTGAAGCAAAGCCCTTGGCAAAGATTACTGGAGACCAGATGAGAAGGTTCGTGCTGGATAATATCATATGCAGATATGGGGTTCCAAAGGAGTTGGTGAGTGACAACGGGGTCCAGTTTGCTGGAAGACCCTTCAAACCATGGTGCGAGCGGATGCGGATCCAACAAGTGTTTACTTCCGTTACCTATGCCCAGAGTAACGGGTTAGTGGAGAGAGCCAACCAAAGCATCATCAAAGGAATGAAGGGTAGGCTTGGGAGGAAACAGAAAGGCTGGCTGGAAGAACTTCCATTTGTGTTGTGGGCATACAGAACCACCCCCAAAAGTTGCAACGGGGAAACCCCGTTCAGCCTTACCTATGGGACGGAGGCTGTCATCCCTGCTGAGATCGGATCCCCAACTGCCCGAATGAAGCTTCGGGATGAGGAGAATGAGCAGGACCTCAGGATGAACCTAAACTTGTTGGAAGAAAGAAGGGAAATAGCAGCAGTTAAGGAGGCCCAATACAAAAAGCTCCTGGGAAGTTATTACAACGCCAGGATGAAGAAGCTCAACATCGTCCCAGGGGATCTAGTTCTTAGAGCCAACGAGGCTAGTCTACAAGAAAACACCGGGAAGCTAGGCCCCAACTGGGAAGGACCCTACAGAGTCACATGGGCGAATGGCAAAGGGACTTGCAAGTTGGAAACGTTGGAAGGCAAGGAGGTTCCCAGGACCTGGAACCTCATGCAGCTCAGGAAGTATTACATGTAAGGGGTGTACCCCCAGGGGAAACGGCCAAGGGCCACTTTTGTAATAGATAATTATATGTACGGGGACCTTTCCCCCAAGAAAGTAAACCTTTTGTAAACAATCTGTGACGGGAAGTATAAACCCCCGAAGATTAAATGAAAGACGGACGAAAACGTCCCATTTTGAGAAAACAATGGACAATTGCACCTAGGCAGACGTGCCTAGGAACACCATTAAATCTAAACTAGAACAAACAAACACACGTGTACGAGGCATTCAAAGCATGCCAAAAGCCCGGCCGTGGGGCTAATAAGGGTCTAGCTAACCTAAAACGGACAAAGCAAGTTAAGAACATAGCACCGCGTTATAAACTTGTCCACCGATTGGCCTCGAACAGACAATCACAGTTTAACGAAGCAAACAACAAAAAGAAAAAACAAATAATGCAAACACACCCGTATGTACAAAGCTACGAAAGGGAATCTGCTTTATTTAATACAAAATACATATACAAAGAAAATCCCTAATAACTTGGGCAAGAATTAGCAATGTACAAGATTGCAGACACAGGAAGGTAAAACGAAAACATAGCTCCTCGCTAAAACAGCCTAAAAATCCCCAGGAAATCACCAAGGTGACCTCCGGAAAGAACCCCTGCAAAGCAAAATAGGCAAGACAAGAAACAGGCTACAAAGCAAAAAGGCTATACATAACTATAAGCCATACGGTTAAAGGTCGAAGTGGTTCCCAACACAAAAGACCACCCAAGATAGTCAAACAAAACACACAAGTATCCTAAAGTAAGTTAAAGTTATTACAACCATATCGAAAGTGTATCAAATGTTTGGAATTCATTGGGGATCGCCCCCGGAAAGAGACGGTGGAGACGAAGGACCGGCAGAGGAGAACAGGGTCTTCAATTCATCAATAGAGATCAAGGGATGCTCCAGGATTTTGGCAAGGATAGCTGGGGTTTTACGCCCAAACTCCTCGTTCAGTTTGGACAGCCTCTTTTTTGCCTTAGAGTTATAAAGAGGAGTCTCTTTTCTACCCAAGCCTTGGGCAGAATAGGCATAACCATCCTTTAACCCCGCCTGATAGCCAACATCCCTATAAGCCCTGTAGACCTCCTCCAAGCCACTTTTAATGTCCTTCGATTGAGCAACAGCAGCGAGAAAAGCCCCAAAACCTTCAGTAATCAACCAATGCTTCTCCCCCGCCAATCGTTGGTTATCATCGGAAGTTACCCCATAGTCTGCATACATGGTATTGAGCTGCTCCTGGGAAACGGTGTGACAACCCGCACTAAACCAGGTATCCGTACGACTTAATTAGTAATTAATTACTGCTTAATTTCTGTGCTTGCTTGAACTTGTGAATAAACTGCTACTTGAATACTGATACATGTACTTACTTGCATCATACTTTACTTGCTGTCACTACATTATTTACATGCTGAACCTTAGTGACAAACATGATGCACAAAAAGCACAGTAGCACTATAACGGATAACCTATTGAACATGCTGATAAGCCAGCATCAGGCAGACACTGCCTCTAAAGGCCTGTAAGAGCCTGAAATATTTTGCTACACTAGTGGTGAATGTAGGGATATAAGGGTTGTAGAACTGCGTCTCTAGGAATAAGTCACAATGACTGGATGTGCCTAAAACGTACTCTAAGTACAAAATTCAGCACTTTACATAATAATTCAGCTTTTAGCTAACTAATAAAGTGCCAAAACATGAGAAAAATATTACTAGACACTTTCCAAAGTGTCAGAAATGAGTTGTGTCACTAAAAAGGGTATTAACGACACTTTAAAGCTTTGTTAAGCACTTTAACGGATTACTATCCAACCGAATAACCGGACTATACCCGAAACATGAAAATATTGTTATTTTCATTATTTATCTTTTTCTGAGCCAGTTAGGGTCCCTGAATACCCTAACACCCGTCATAACACACGACACACAACTAACCGGGTTAAGCACTTAACTAACTTACTTAACCTAATTATATACTTATCATTTGGTTGGAAATGAACTAGGGACCCCCCCCCCCCTTGAACCGAAATCGTCCCCTAGGGGACACCCTTGTACTTGATAGATTGTCATAATCTCTTGTGCTTAATATCTAGGAGGCACATTATCCATTGGTTAATTACACAAAGTTTTGTCTATAAGTAAACTCATTAACCCACATGATCATCCATCACATTTCACCACAAAACAACTCTCCTCTCTTGCTCTCTAAGTCTCGGCCGAACACCCCCCTCCCCTACATCCATTTTCGAGTTTAGTTCATTCCATTCCAACATCATACAAGCTTCAAGGATCACGTATTAGGAGGCTTGGTGCACTCGGAGTTTGAAGGACCTCTTTATCTTGCTTTTATCCACGCGTTTTTCGCATAGATTCTTCCCTAGCCTTGAGCTAGTGGTATGTTGCTAAAATCACCTTCTTAAACTATTTTAAAGTGGTTAATACGATATATGATGATTAAAACTCGAAATCTTACAAGATGATACTTTAAAGTCTACTAAAAATGATATAAGTGTTGGATAATAGCTCATATGTTGTGTAAATGTTGTAGTAATTGAAATTTGTGATTATTTAGACCCGATCTATGTTGTGGTAGCTCGGATCATCATTTAACCCGGTTTGGTCATGATCACGAATCATGACATAAGGTTGTTTTGAATAGAACAAGGGTTAAAGGGTGAAACTCTACCACACACGAATCATGAACTTGTGTAAAAATGCTTTACTTGTGGGATAGTGTTTAAAACTAGCAGATCTACGTATCTGCAAGTGGTATTTTCAAAGGACCAAGCGTTAAAGAAATCATGTTTTCTAAAAATGGATCTTACACTAACAAGAATGGTTTTTAGAACGCACAGGTGTGTAAACACTTGTGTAACACAAGTTTCGACAAAATAACTATTTTTGTAGAAGTTGACGAGAAGTTGTAAAGACGGAACTCTGGCGAAATTTTTCCAAAAGCCTAACACTTAGGAATATTTTCACTATAAGTGTTAGAAAGACATTTTGACTAGTTTTCAAAATATAAGTTTCGCCACGACTATATTTACAAAACATCGGAGGTGGGATTTTCACAAAATAAAACATGATACATAAATATATTTAGTATATATTTTTCACAACATCACTTGTATAAGTGTTTATGATTATTTTGTGAACTACGAAACTATTATTTTTAGAGTAAAAATAATATTACTAAGTATTATTTTGGGAAAATCACATGTATTAAAATATAATATTTTTGGGAAGAATATTTATATTTTGGAGTTGGAAATAAAATATATTAAGTGAGACTTAATAGTGAAATCTGAATGTTACGAACACACATGTATTAAATCCCCCATCCTTGGGAAGGAGAATAACTACCAAGTATATACAGAACGTAAACACGAAATAGTTGCCTAACTATTTCCCAAAAACTTAAACCATAAAGCTAAGGCACGGCCGTCCGTCTAATAGAGTTAGCACGTGTAGGTCGTCATACAGCTGATTGATTTGGAGGCATACTTGGTAGAGACGCACCACTGTGAGTTCATGTCCCCCTTTTCTCTAACTGTTTTCAGTTTTCTTAACTGCGGGGGTGAAATACATGTTACTTTGATTATAAGTACATTATACATGGTATGGTTAGCGTAAGGAGGTTTATTACTTAGATCATGTGAGTGCGTAGGCAGAAACTGGAGGCCATTAATCCTCATTGTAGGACCAAGGGACGTAAGCGGTAGATCTATCTGGGTGTAGCGAGCCCAACTCTAGGCCCAACAGAACGGACCTCTGGGAGGCCCAACAGAACGGACCTTGGAGTGACTTTGTACCCAACGCTAAATCTGCTAGGTTTGAGTCTTCCTACTTGCACTTCACACATATCATTGGCTTTGCAATCCAATGGTGATCTCTTTTTCCTTATTTGCTACATACCAAGACTATTTTTATACTCACAAAGGTTTACTTACTCACTTACACATGAACTCGCTCAACATTATTGTTGATTTTTCAACTTACATGTATTTCAGGAAATTAAAGATCTGGCGCGGTATGTTATGTTTTCCCGCTGTATAAGGGTTCCAAGGTCATCCCAGTTTAGGAAATGTGACTCTTTCCTGGACAAGTCACAAATCTTAAACTGCGTTTATTTCATGTCGGTGTTTATGTTATTCAAGACAATGTTTTATGTTATGAGGTTGTAAGTCTCTAAGACAATGTTGTGTTACTCTGGTTTTAAAACTTAATCGAATGGATGATCTTGCATGATTTTATTTCATATAGCTTTGTTATGGTTAAGCTATGGTATTAAGAAGTCACACCAAAATAACCACGCTTCCGCAAAGCCAGGGTGTGACAAACGGAGCCAACTTCCTTCAAATGCTTCAGCTCAGCAGCAAGCTCCTCCTTCTCCTCAACCAACGATGCCATCTCCCGCTCCCAAGCCCGTTCCTTCCTCTCAAGCATAGCCCCAGCTCCCTAAACAAAGAATCAGTGAGTATGTATCTATAAAAAAAGGGGGGGGAGAAGACTATGCACCTTCTCCTCCTGTAATCTCCTCTCAGCATCAACCACCCGGCTCCTAAGCCCAGCAACAACCGACTGGGAAGCCTTAAGCTCAGCCTTAAGTCCTTCGTTCGCCTTCCTCAGATCATCAACCCTTTGCAGCATCCCAACAACCCTGAAAAAGCTTTCACACAGAGACATACTGTATTGATCTTCAAAGAGATCATCCCTCAGGGCAGAGTTTACAAATTTATGTGAGGGAGGGACAGCATGGTTCAGAAAGTCCCTAGCAGCTTCAGGAGTCCCTATAACGGAAGAACTAGTTACCTTCCATTTAGGGACATAAGTAGAGGGGAGGGCGTCGGCAAACAAAGGGGCAAGAGGGGATCGATAAACAGGGCCTTCGAGGGTAGTGGGTTTGCTAGTCCCAGTAGCATGTGGGGGAGAAAGCTCGAAAGCTGAGGAAAAGCGAGCCACCCCCACCTCAGAGGCCTTGTCCCGGATACGGGAAGGAGAGGGACCAGTAGGAATTTCTATAGGCTCCAGGGAACTCCCCTAAGAAGTAAGAAAAAAAACAATCAGGAACTACACAGAAAGACAAAGAAAAAACAGGAGAAAAGAAAGCTTACCAACAAAGGAGCACTCACTAAGCTTGAGGACTTCAAATGCTTAGACAGGGAACCTTTGACCCCAGCAGGGGGAAGGTCAGAAACAGCTCTAGAGGAAGGGGGAAGCTTCTGACCACTGGCACTACGAAGCCTCTGACGGATGTTACGAGGTGCGGGAGCCGGTTGAGGGCTAGCAGACCTCCTCTTACGAACTAACTGTATCTCCACGTCTTCGCCGTCACTTTGACCAGAAGGGTGAACAGGAGGAAAGTCGGGAGAACTCTCCTCCTCACCGGAAGGATTCTCCTCATCACCACCTAGGGTGGCAGAACCTCCTGCCTGGACGGATCCCCCTGTAACCTGAGCTTCCACGTTCAACCTAGGATTAACCTCATTATCAACCACATACTTTACATCCTTGGAATCACCCTGAAGAAGCCTCCACAAAGTCATCTCTGCACAAAAAAGAAGACACTAAAGATGACTACGGGATTCCCAAAGACATAAAAGAAGAATGGATGTAAGAAGCAAACCAAGAACAAAAAGGTACCTTTCTTGCCGAAAAAAGCCCTCGGGCGGACTGGATAAGAGGGACTTAGCCCCCCCATAGCAAGCATCCCTTCGGAGAAAGTGAACGCCCTCGTTGGGTTGTCACACATCCTTTTCCACTGAACAGTCTCGGCTGCAGAAAGGGTGGGAATGGTGTCCTCGATAGCAGCGTCAAGATCCCTTGGCAAAGGGGAATCCGGCAACATAGCGGCTGAAACAAAGATGAATCTACACTTCCAGTCCTTTGGATAAGTAGAAGTGGGCATAAAACTGTAACAGGGCCTTGAAACATTGTTATGTCGTTTCGCGAAGGTAAACCAGTCTCCGTCGGAGATAAGCCGGTAAAACATGCAAAACAGAGGAACAGAGGGCTCCCCTGAGATAGCCGCACAGGACAGTTCAAAATGAACCACCCTCATGAACCCTAAAGGATGAATCTGTGAGAAGTGAACGCCAAAATGACGGAGCAGAGAAACCTTGAAAGCAGAAAGGGGGTATCGGACCCCACAGGAAGAAAAGGCAAGGGTGTAAATAGGTATCCTGTCCGGCGTACATTCTGCCGACTCACTAGGGCCGGGCAAGGAAGGAGAAAATCGATCCGGGATGTTATATGCCTCAACAAAGGATTTCAAGTCCTTCGCCGCCAGCACAGACCTTATTGAAGAACGGCCACCGCGACTCATGATTGGAAGAAACTGAAGCTCAGGGAGATAGTTGCAGAGAAGAAAAGGGGGTTAGAAAGTTTGAATAAGAAATCGGAAAGGCCAAATAGGGTTTTTAAAGGGATTTCGCTGACATGCAAGTAACCGTCACATCAACGGTCTCTTCAAAATTCAAAAATGGGCACGTGCTACTAGGGGATTAACTCCCGCTACAGTTATTCGGCGATGTCATTATTAATGGGAACGGCAGGTAGTAACTGATCCGGAGTGGGCCCATCAAGGGAAAAACCACCTCTCTCAAGCAGTTATGATTCAGCCCCGGATCATGAGCCTCGGGTCTCAGAACCAGGGACTAAAGATGACTTGACGACGGGCCAGTGGGGAAACCCACTTCACCCGCTTTGGGCCTTTTTCTCTAGAAGCCCAATTGTATAAAAAGCCCATCAAGAGGAGTCACCTTGCCCATTAAGTTTTCTCCCCTTTGTTATAAGCGGGAAAACAGCTAGCACAAGGACGGGCCTCATTTAATGATCGACAAGAATGGGATCTCGCCTGAAAATACTGTACTTCTCCGGCTGAAGCATTAATGGAGGAAGACATCTCACCGCTGGGGGTCAGACACGTGTCTGCACCTCCCGAGAGCCCCTAAAAGCCGTTGGATCATGCGAGGGAAATATCTAGTGAGATAAGGCCAAGCTGTTATATAAGAGCAAACAAAAAGAACAAAGGCAGGTATCATCTCCGGCTTTCTCTCATTTACTACACCTTCATTTACTCTCCACACATTAACTTCCGACCAACATTCCCTCGCATTTACTACACACGCACGTTAATAAGATTCACACCAAAGAGGAAACCTTCCGGTGACCATACTCATTGGAAGAGGCTCCTCTCATTTCCGGCAAGTTTACTTACTCTCACGCCGGAGCTTGGTCACGGATCCCCCTCCCGGGGTCCCCCGTGACGAGGCTAACGGTTTATTCTTTTGTAGCAAGCAAGGATAAAAGCTCTTGACGTCACCGAAGATCCAGCTTACGATAGCCGGAGGTTGGGTATTCGACAACTAAAAAAAATTACAACCAACAAGACCAACTCTGTAATTATTAAAGTTTTAAAAGCAACTTTACAATATTTACAAACCACATAAACCAAACAAGCCAGTCTTAAATTTCGTTTGTAAAATTGTGGGTGCTCTTGTATAAATTTCGTTTGCACATTTCCACTTTCATAGTCTCTTCCTCTCTCTTTCTCTACACACACATCGATACACGTACACACCGGCACCGATACATACATGCATCGTTGTCGAAATCAAATTCAAAACCCTAAATTACCATCCTACAACATCCATCATGAGTGACAACATTACCACGACACCACTCAATCAAACTCACCACAACTAAAAACTTTCCAATTTCTTCACTTCATTTCCGATCAATTTCCGATGTATAAAAACCAGCTACAAGAGCTCTCTCAGAGGAGCTGCTTCAACTTACCATCCTACACTTGCGTAAGAGAAGGTCCAGATCACGCGCCGCGCTTCAAAGCCACCGTTAACTTTAACGGCGAGACTTATGAGTGCCCTAACTACTGCACCACGTTGAGACAGGCCGAACATTCTGCTGCTGAGGTGGCTCTTAATGCTCTTGCTAATTGTGGCCCTTCTAGTTCTCTCGCTGCTAGAATATTAGTAAGTCTTTTTTTTTTTTTTTTTGTAAAGTTTGTTACTTTGTTGTGTTTTGTTTGTTTGTGGTTGATTAGGAAAATAAATTGAGTTGTTTTGGTAAATGTTTATGTGATTTGAAGATGTTTTGTTTTGTAGTTAGATTTTGTGAATTTGTTATTAGGATATTGGTTATGTTTCTATGATGTTGTATTGTATTGGCTAAATCTTTCAAGATTTGTTTAGAATGATTTGGTTTTTAATTCATCAATTGAGTTGCAAAAGTTAAAGAATGACTGAATGAGAAATTGAGAATAGAATCATGAGCCCCTTTTTGTTTGAATCTAGGAACTGTTTGTTATGTATAAAACTAGTGTTGTAAGAATCGCAGGCGCTAGTCGGTCAGTGTGGTACCGAGTAATGATTAATCGGGATTAACAAGGATTAGTCAGATTGGGATTTTATATGTGATTTTTAGTTTTATTTGTATACACACACTTTTTTACATGTATTTTTTTAGTAGACATGCTTTAACACCTTCTTTGACCCGTATTTTTTAGTAGATAAGATTAATTGCCAGAGTTTACAAGTTTTAGTCAAGAATCGGGCCAGAATTTGGCCGAAATCGCTAGACTGACACTGATTTTTGTCCAATTAGGGCTGGATTTGACTACTGTTGACCACCAACTGGTTATTTGGCCGATTAGATAACAATTACTCGGTGAACCTCCGACTAGCGATTAATCGTCGACTAATTGAAGGCTAGTTGAGATTTTTACAACCATGTATAAAACACGAGCGCAAACCAAACTTTTGTTTGTTATTTTTGAAGTTTCTCTCTTTGTTAATTGTAAATTTGGTTTCAAAAGCATGCCTGACGGCAGCGAAAGCGCCTCAGAGTGGTGAGGCATTGCTTCATGAACATGTTTGTCAAAATTAGGCCGGTTGCTTTTGAAATTTAGAAAATAGTGACCTTTTGGTAACTCTGACCAAAAGGATGAGGAGATTATGAATGGTCAATGTAATATGTATAACTGATGAGAGCTTTTGGTTGTAGTCTGTACATAAAGCAACCCCTTGTGTACTTGCGTTTTTTGAAACCTAGATTATAAATTGAACTTTGAAAGGTTATTAAATTTGGGTTTCATTCGTTAACTATATTTTGTATCAATACAACACTGACCATGTCGGAAATTTTCTTTGATAATCCACTTCTGTTTTCCACCATTGATGGATTGATACGTGTGATGGCTACCATTACCCATAAATAACTCATGCTATACATAGTTGTTAATAGCGAATAGCTACAAATAGCGACTAGGGACCTATGTGCTACATAGCGAATAGCGACAAATAGTAACTGCTATTTTATATATAGCGATTCACTAGAAAGAGAATTTTGAAAATTTTTATATGTATATTATATCAAAATACCTTGGTATATATGCTATTTTACATGTATATTTAACAAAAACCTATAAATCCAGCTATTTTATAGCTATATCTAATTGCTATTTACATCAAAAAAAAAAAAAACTAACTGTCGCTATTCACACATTGGTCGCTATGACCCAAATAGCGACACTTGGTCGCTTCGCTACATAGCGCGCCACTATTGACAACTATGATGCTATATGTAATAACTTGTTTTAGTGCTAATGTATTGGATTGTCAAAGTAATGTGCATATTATATTTCATAACTAATCATGTAAAGCTGGTATAGAAACATCACACAAAAGCCTGTTATTTTTTTCTAGATTTGTATAAGAACTCTATTTACCCTGCCAAAACATTTGTATAAACAGGATGAAACAGGGGTGTACAAGAACCTTTTGCAAGAGGTTTCTCAAAGGGTAGGATCGTCATTACCAACATACACAACTTTTAGGTCTGGCCTCGGCCATTTTCCTGTTTTCACCTGCACTGTCGAATTGGCCGATTGCATATTTACAGGCGAGCCCGCAAAGAACAAGAAGCAAGCTGAAAAAAATGCCGCCATGTCAGCTTGGTCATCCCTCAAACATAGTAAGTAATGTGTGCTTATTTTTTTATATCGTCGTATGGTCAAAAAGTCAAACATGATTAACATTAGTTTTCTATTTGGTTATTTAGTGGCCCAACAATCCGAAAATTCATCGTTACAAAAAGGGAACATCGAGGAGCAAGAACACGTAACAGTGGCTCGTGCTTACCGAAATTTAGATTAAAGGCGAAAATGTCGAATATACCCTTGCCAATCCACTTTCCAGCACCAAAACCGAAACTAGTTAACACACAATCAACTTCATCCACAACATCAAAAATACTTCCTTTTATATGCCCTAAAACGACACATGGAAATAGGCCTAGTTTAACCGCATCGAACAACGTCCAAACAAGCATGAAAACCGAAATCTCGATTTCAGCCCGACCACACAAGTTCCCTGCAGTTGAAGCCGTACCATACATTCCGGTGTGACACTTCAGGGCTCATCATGGGATCACGCCACCTGTCACTATACGTAATGTGATTCCTGTTTTCTCCGCCCCGCCATGTCATCCTCCGCAGTTTAGGATGTCGGTGGTGCGTACTGCGCCGCCTCCAGTCACTATTCGAC